>CAMAPE010000006.1:355000-572500 GCA_945859875.1 Cuscuta europaea
CTTGCCCCTCCTTCGCCAATGCAGCAGGCTGATGGGGAAGTTGATGAAAAAGTTGATGAAAAAGTTGATGAAGAGATGGAAACATCTGTAGATGAAGATAGAGTCGTTGAGAGTAATGAATAGTAGCACACTTTACCCAGGAAATTTGTAGGTGTTATGTGACCGGTTTTCAGTTGGATTGGTTAAGATAATTAAGCTCTGTCACTGTGTTGACCGGTAAAATTTTGCAGTTCTTCAAAATGTTATATTTGCAAGTCTTATACTCTATAATAAATTTGGCTTGACGGTAAGATGGAGCATTTCGTTGTAGATCTTTTCAAGTAGAGTTTTTAATGCTAATCTTTGTGGTAATGATTATCATAATATGCCTCCATACAAAAAATAGAACTCCACGAAAAGTATTATTAAATCCGTTCTTTTTTTTTTTTTTTAAAAGAGATATACCTAAGGGATATTTACTAATATATGACTAAAACATTGACAATTTCAGAATATATGACTACTACTTTTGTACATCCCAAAATATGATTAAATATTAGTTTTATACATACGAAACACTATCATATTGGGAAGAAACACATTAGACCAATATTACATACCTATGATTTTTTACATACTACTTTTGTACATACATAACCCATTCATTAGACCAATATTAACGCTTTCTATAAGAAACACACCATATAACATCTGATAAAAACCTCTATGATTTTTTTTATTAAGGAGATGAACATATATCTCCTCTCTTCGACGCATTATAAACTATTGTCTACAAAGAGACATACCCCCCATGACATTTTTTTATGTGATAAAGAATTTTCACACAAAGAATCGCATTTTTTTATTCATTTTTTTAGCGACAAATGGTAGTGAATAACACTCATACAATTTTATATTTTAAGATGACTGATCCAACTCGACCCGAGTTTGACATCCTGGACTCAGAAGGACTTGAGTACCATCGCTGGGTTTCTGACATAGAAACCACTTTTGTGGCTAAAGACTATTCTGCCACGCTTGCCGACCCCGAAAATTTAAAAGATAATGCATCGTCTGAAAAAAAAGGCTGTTGCGTTAATGTTCCTTAGACGCCATATTGACCCTAGCTTACGCTGGGAATACTTACAATTGAAAACCCCCAAAGAATTGTGGGACGCACTAAAAGGTCGTTTTGGGAACATACATGACACATTGCTCCCCGAACTGACAGTGCAATGGAATGAAATCCGCTTAGTCGACTACAAAAAGATCAACGATTTTAATAAGGACATGTTACGCCTCAAAGCGCGCCTTAATTTATGTGGTAAACCAATCACAGAAGATGAAATGATTGATAAGACCCTCTCCACTTTCCCTACCTCAGCACTTATACTAGCGAACCAGTATAGGTTGGAGCATAATAACAAAAGAATAACCACATTTAATCAGTTAATTAATTTGCTCCAAGTTGCTGAAAGACAAAATCATGTTCTATTGAATAACAATGCCCGACCAGTTGGGACAAAGAAAATTCCCGAGGTCAACTATGGCAAAGCAAACACTAGAAAGCACCCTAGTGGAAGAGGAGAGGGCCGTACTCGTGGAAGGGGGCGCAACAATCGCGGTGGGCGTGGAGGCCGAGGTACGGGCCATGGAGGATTTTCCAAAGTGTGGAAGAGAGATAGAAGCGGCGGGACCAGTGGTCAAACTAACAAGGCCCATATTGCACCATCAAAACCTCCAGTCAAACGAGATCGAGTTGGGGAAGAACCATGCTACAAATGCGGCGTTTCAGGTCATTGGTATAAGAATTGCCAAGCCAGTAATAGAGTTGCTGCTGCCTACAAGAAATACAGAGAATCAAAGGAACATGAATCTCAGTTTGTGACAGATGAAGGAAATGAGGTTGATGTTAACCTCACAGTGGCGGATTTTGGTGTTAAAAATAACACCACCCATTCAGTCGATGCAACGGACTTTGATTAATTTTCCCCCTATCCTACCAGACAATTTAAACAAACTTTATGTTTTTCCCATTCCTTTTAATTTCCCGCTTATGGACATTACATGCTTATCGTTATTTGAATAATTGGATTCAATTTTTGAAATCCAAATATATACCAACAATTATCTAATGCATGTTTACACAGGAATGACCCGAGGAGAACTCGAATGTTTAGTCGATAGTGGGACAACCCACACTATCCTGAGACATAGGCAACTTTTTATTCAATTAGTAGCCTATAAATCCTCTGTGACTACGATGATTGGATCATCGAACGTAATACAAGGGCGAGGCACCGCCAAATTTATGCTACCTAACGGTACCACATTCCACGTCACAGACGCTCTATATGCACCTAGAGCTACTCGAACTTTATTAAGTTTTAAAGATATACGGGATAATGGTTTCCACGTTGAAACTCATAGTGAGGATGAGATAGAATACCTATATATTACCTCTAGTAAAAGTGGAAGAAAACGCATATTAGAAAAATTAATGAGTCAATCTAGTGGACTCTATGTCACTACTATTCGAATCACATGCGGTCTCCAACAATGAAATGTTGGACATCGACTCGTATAGGCTTTGGCATGATCGTCTTGGTCACCCCGGTTGTGACATGATGATTCGAATTCTCAAGAATTCACATGGACACCCTTTCTTTCGAGAAAGGGATAAAGAAGGGCGAAAAGTCAACACAGTACAAACTGTTAACCATGCGTCTCCTCCACAAGGACAATTATCTTCTAAAGCACAAGAAGAACTAGCCCATGCTTCCCTAACTATGTCCACATCACAAAACTCATTTTGCAAAGCCTGCTCCTTAGCAAAAACAGGATTGAGACCATCCTATGCTAAAGACACAAAACAAAACATCCCATTCTTACAAAGAATTCAAGGAGACATATGTGGACCGATCCATCCAGAATGCGGACCATTTAGATACTTTATGGTTCTGGTGGACGCATCGACCCGTTGGTCGCATGTTACCTTATTGTCCACAAGAAATGCTGCATTTGCAAAACTCCTAACAAAAATAATTCGCTTAAGGGTCCAGCACCCCGATCATCCTATAAAGTCTATTAGACTTGATAACGCTGGAGAGTTTACATCAAAGACATTTGATGACTATTGCATGTCTATCGGGATCGACATAGAGCATATCGTTCCCCATGTACACACACAAAATGGTCTCGCAGAAGCTACTATTAAAAGATTACAAACAATAGCTAGGGCATTGGTTATGTGCACCAACTTGCCTATATCTGCATGGGGATATGCAATATTACATGCAACCTTACTTATTCGCTTTCAGCCCACTGCAAACCAACCATTTTCTGCATACGAGTTGGTAATTGGATATGAGACTGACATTTCACACTTACGCATATTTGGTTCTGCAGTCTATGTCCCAATTGCTCCACCACAGCGCACCAAAATGGGTCCTCAAAGGCGATTAGGTATATACGTTGGATACGAATCCCCAACAATAATCCGCTATCAAGAATCTTTGACAGGCGATCTTTTCACCGAAAGGTTTGCGGATTGTCACTTTGATGAGACAACATTCCTGTCATTAGGGGGAGATAAGAAAAAGGATTTTTTTCGAAGAACAACGTGAATTATCCTGGTGTGTTCCTACACTGTCTCATTTTGATCCCCTCACCTCACATTGTGAAAGTGAAGTGAAAAGAATAATAGACATACAAAATGTAGCAGACTCAATGCCCGATGCATTTTCTGATATTGCAAAAGTGACAAGATCACACATACCAGCTGCAAATGTGCCTGCAAGGTTAGAAATCCCCAAGGGAGGGCACAGTGCCATAGTAGGAGGCACTGCAACCACACTTAGTGGAGGTGTGGTTGAGGCCGTGGCTCCTCAAAGGAAGAAAGGAAGACCACTTGGTTCGATTGATACTCGTCCAAGGAAGAAGAGGACGAGTACGGCACAACCTAATCCATTAATCATCGATGAACGACATCCATCCCATGAGATTATCTCCGATTATAGTTATGTCCACGAATCATTACTGGAGGACGCTCCGATGATCGAAATGATTCTAGAAAACAAGGAAATCTCTATGGATTGTGAAAATGCACATGTGCTAATGGAAAGATCTTCCATACACATTGATGATATATTTGCATTTACAGTTTCTCAAGAAATTATAGAGCATGATGATATCGAACCTCGCTCTGTGGCAGAATGCCAACAAAGAGCTGATTGGCCTAAATGGAAAGAAGCAATCCAGGTCGAATTAGATTCCCTCACAAAAAGGCAAGTATTTGGTCCGGTAGTGCTAACCCCACCAAGTGTAAAGCCTGTAGGACATAAATGGGTATTTGTCAGAAAGTGTAATGAGAAGAATGAAGTCTTAAGGTACAAGGATCGCCTAGTGGCGCAAGGTTTCTCACAACGCCCTGGGATTGACTACGAGGAGACCTACTCTCCCGTAATGGACGTTATCACATTCCGATACCTAGTCAACTTAGCAGTTTCTGAAAGATTGGAAATGCAATTGATGGATGTGGTTACTGCATATCTCTATGGGGATCTTGATTCAGAGATATATATGAAAGTACCCGACGGACTTTCACTACTTAAATCAAGTGACTCTAAACCACGGAGTGCGTTTGCAATAAATTTGAAACGCTCACTTTACGGATTAAAACAATCCGGGCGGATGTGGTATACCCGCCTAAGTGACTACTTGATTAGGAAGGGATACAAGAACGATGAGCTTTTCCCCTGTGTATTCATAAAGAAAACGAGTTCCGGATTTGCAATCATAGCTGTATATGTCGACGACATGAACATAATCGGCACTCTTGACGAAATAAGAGAAACCGCAAGCTATTTGAAATCCGAGTTTGAGATGAAAGACCTTGGGAAAACTCGATTTTGTCTAGGTCTTGAATTAGAACATCGAATTTGTGGAGTATTAATCCACCAGTCTGCGTATATCCAAAAGGTACTCAGGCGATTAAACATGGATAAAGCACACCCTGCTAGCACTCTCATAGTGGGCCGAAGTCTAGATCCTAAAAAGGATCCATTTCGTCCAAAGGAAGATGACGAGGAGACATTAGGAGCTGAAATTCCATTCCTAAGTGCAATAGGCGCATTATTGTACTTAGCACAATGCAATCGGCCCGATATAGCATTCTCAGTGAACTTGTTAGTTAGATTTAGCTCTGCGCCTACGCAGCGTCATTGGAATGGTATGAAGAATATCTTTAGATATCTTAAAGGGACCAGTGACTTGGGACTGTTCTTTCCCTACGGAGAGACGAAGAAAACCACAAATGGAGTTGTCACAAAGGACAAAATGGTCACCCCCCTGAAAACCCCAAATGATGTCTTGGTCGGTTTTGCTGATGCTGGGTACCTCTCCGACCCTCACAAAGGTTGTTCCCAAACTGGCTATGTTTTCACAATCGGGAACACAACGATATCCTGGAGATCAACCAAGCAAACCCTTGTGGCTACCTCCTCGAACCACTCAGAGATCATTGCTCTACATGAGGCGGTCCGTGAGTGTATATGGTTAAGAGCTATCATTGCACACATTCGAGAAACTAGTGGTTTAAAGCCTACCATTGAAGAGCCAACCCGCATCTACGAGGATAATGCAGCCTGTATCGAATAAATGAAATTAGGATACATCAAGGGTGACAACACAAAACACATATCTCCTAAATTCTTCTATAATCAGCAACAACAGGCCTTCCTCAAGATCCAAGTAAATCAAATAAGTTCGGAAGAAAACGTAGCAGACTTGTTTACCAAGTCATTGCCCAAGGCCACATTCGAAAAACATGTGAAAAACATTGGAATGCGTAAGCTTTCTGAAATCCCTTGATTAATGTAAATATTAGGGGGAGATGTAGACTTCAGGGGGAATCTTACACCCTCACGTTATACTCTTTTCCTTAAACCAAGTTTTATTTTTTTTTCCCATTGGGTTTTTGTTACGTGGTAAGGTTTTTAACGAGGTAACTGTGGGTATCGATCAAAGTAAAGAATCCAAAAGGACTCAATGAATGAAGTCCAATAAACTCTAGTCTCTCGTCAAGGTTTATTTTCCCACAGGGTTTTTTTTGTTACTTGACGAAGATTCCACAAGGCAACAGGGAGTGCAACATTCTATCTACAACTCAGTACAAGGGGGAGTGTTAAAGGAAATTACTTGTAGTGTGCTGTCATTATAGATAGAATATTCACTAATATATTATGTACTGAGCTAATGGGCCCGAGAAGCCCAACCCTTGTATAAACCTAATTCTCCTCTATTTAAAGAGGGTCTACCTGTTGGAATAATACACCTCTCTCACTTCCCTACAACATAGAGTTGATAACTTTGATATTTTTTATGCTAGTATATGTGGAGTTCAATTACTATTCTTCCCTTTTAGTAGTAATTTATATCATAATATGCCTCTATACAACATTGTTTCTTTGTGTTTATTTTTTAGTGATAATTTTGATATTTTTTGTTGTTTCTTGATGTTTCTTTTTGTTTATTCATAAATCCGTATGACCGTATGTATCTTTTAGGTGTTTGTGTGTGTGTATGATTTTTTATTCCAACAGTAAGAAATATAATATAAATCTAAATAAACAAAAAATCAATATTAATAATAAAAAACAAAAAACATGATGCAACAAAAAGCAATACAATGCAACAAAAAGCAACACGATGCAACAAAAAGCAACACGATGCAATGATAAGTATGGTTGGACTCGGGTCGGGCCACCCGGCCTGTGGACCGGCCCGGCCCGTTACTGTGTGGGACCGGGACCGGCCCGGTTCTCGGGTCCGGGTCCGGGTCCGGGTCGGGCCTAGGCCCGGGGGGTAGGGCGGGTCCGGGCTCGGGTCTTAAATTTGGTGAACCGGCCCGGCCGGGTCGGGCCCGGGCCAAATTGATTTTTTTTTCTTTTTCATTTTTGGGGTTCCACCTGGGTTGGGCTTGATGGGTAGGATGGGTTTGGGGGGTTTGGGAGGGTGGGGTGTGGGGGGGGGGGGGGTAGGAAAGCAAAAAAAAAAATCCAAACCGGAGGCCCGGCCCGGACCCGGTCCGGTCCCGGGTCCACCATTCCTGAACCGCCGGCCCGCCCGGTCCTAGGCCCGACCCGGACCCGGCCCGGACCCGAGTCCACCCCTAATAATAAGCAACACATAGAATGCAACAAAACCGCAGCAAAAACAACATATGAAAATATCACAACATATATACGGAGTATAATTTAAACTCTTCTTACAATTCATTAAATTTATTTATTACATCTATTGTCTTGGTTCTACGTGCTTCTTGTTCCTTTTATGTTGCGCCTTAACACACAATTTAAAAGGTTTTTCACTTTTTTCTTCACTTTCTTTGTCAATCTTTGATAAAAGGTAAGAATAAGATATGAATATTTGGGAAATTATTCTGTATTTTCCTTGTCTCACAAAACGCACATGCGTTAACATATATACAGGCCAAACGTACCAGCCATGCGTGGCTTTTGGAAAGAAAATCAAGAAAAATTAAATGCTATCTACTTTCCTAGTCTAATACAAAGACTAAGTACTTTCCTAGTCTAATACAAAGACTAAAACGTTACATAAAAGAAACTTATGTACACAACATAATAATAGATTGCTAACAATCTTCTCAACCTTGCATCTTTATGTACTTCTTTTCTATCATGTCCTCACAAAGGGAATGCAATCAGTGTGACACAAAATCCAAAGAAATTATTATAAGGAACCAACAAACCTATATGATAAGCACAATAATTACTTATGTTTTACATAAGTAATTATATTTATCTGTACAAAAATATAGAGCGAAAACAGATAAATATTCCAAAATGTGCAAAAATGTGGAATATGGCTAGGAGCGACAAATACGGGGTCAAAAGTCAAAAGGGATTGAAAATCAGCACTTCTGGATAAATCACGGGCATGAAATTGAGAAGAAGAAGCAAGTAAACATTTTGGCGCAGTGACCGGTGCCGGTCAGGACAGAACCGGCGCCGGTTGGATCTTAATTTCCGGAAAAAAATATGCATGACCGGCGCCGGTCAGGCTAGAACCGGCGCCGGTTGGCTCTGATTCTGCTAAAACACAACAACGTGTGAGACGATTTTTGATGGGAAAACTTCATCTTCCTCAATGCTAATCAAATATTGCTTCCATACCTGATTGTTTGGTTCGAATAGACTAAAAGATGACATTCTTTAGCCTATATAACCCCCCCCCCCCCCCCCCCATTCATCATGCAAAAGACATTCCATTCCATAGATTAATTCTTAGCTTTTATATTCTTTGTTCTTGGTATTTTCTTCAAGTTCTTGAGGAGGGAAGTTCATCCTCCGAAATCATTGGTGTTTAGGTATTATTTCCTTTGTAATTTCATGTTTCATTACATTTATTATTGTATTGTGATTGATATGAGCATTAGTAGCTAATTTCTTAGCTAAGGCTAGGGATGAACTTCTATGCTAATTATGTGTTTGATAAAAGTTCTAAACCAATAAATTGTGATTTATCCTTTATATATTGATTGTTTATGATTATGGTGTACAACATAGAAGTATGTTAAATTTAGTTTATACTTGCAATTAACGTTGAAGTCTAAACTATGAACATTAAAGGATAAACATATATAGTACCGAGAATAGAAATATATCCGATCTTATATGATACGGGTGTGATGTCTTGATATTCAACGGGGTTTTCGGTAGATGAATGTAAACCGTAACGGGACTTACACGTAATGAAAACCACGCTCTCGCTGCCTTAACCGGAGTTGAGAATATATTAGCGACATTGTATTCAATATAATTGGCAAAGAACTAATATTCAACCCTATTAAAGCAGTTAAGTGATTCTCGAAGTCTTAGTTGTTGTTATCATTCATCTTAAACTCAAATTTAGTTAACGATTATCTTTTGAACAAAAAGTGAAAAGCCAAAAATATAAAACACAAATCAAAATCCCTACACTTTACTCATTTATTTTATTTAAAGTCACCTACTCTCGGACTAAATTAAACAACGTTTCCTTGTGGATTCGATCCGGTATTTTACCGTAATTTATTACTATATCAGCAGTTGTACCCTTGCAAGTTTAGTCCGAACACTGTATAACCAAAATTGTTACATATATATGTGCATATCAAAAGAATTTTACTCATAATAAATACTGTAAACAAGACCTCAATTTGAGCTAGAACTTATGCTAGAAAGAGAAGTATGTCATCGGAGAAGTGCACTTCTGTAAACACAACATAATTGAGCTCTTATATAGGTGTGCTAATGTGGTTGGAGTGGATGCTTTGCAGGTAGAATGTTTGTGCAAGTATTACAAGTACACTCAAATTTGATTTAGGCAAAGAAGTACACATACTAAGAAAATTAGAGCGTCGCTTCAGCCATGTAAAAAGGCAAATAAGAGGCATAAAAGTCCACATGGTCTTGTCCGTGATAAACAAAATTGGGATAAACAAATCATACTGATAAAATATATAAAGCTCAGTGTATGCTGGAAATTTTCAAAATCCGTGCTCAAAGCAACACAAACCTTTTGAATCTGAGCTTGGTTTGCTCTTTAGATCTAGCTCCCTTAGCTCAACTTTTATAAGGTCATCATCTCATTCTCCGAAAAAATGTCATAAACCCATTTACATCGAGCATTTTCCATAATGCAACCTTCATCCCAACGTATTGATTAGCTGATAGCTTACGTAGTCTGGCTTTCCCTTTCCAGTTGAGCTCGTAGAAGGCATTGTTATCCATGTCGGTGAGCGTTAGTTTCGCCTTGGGAAACATGAAATTGAAGTTGCCTTCGTCTCTCTCCACTAACCTGGTCGATATTTCTGGTTTCATCCATAGCCTCAGGTTTTAACTATTTTGCAGGTTCCGACGGTGGAGGAAGAAGAGAATTGAGGTGAATCGTGGAGGACCGGAGCATATTTGAATCTAATCTGGGTGTATATGAATCGGCGTTACTATTTTTGAAATGAAAATAGCAAGAATGAAAAAGTGAAAGTAAAATTACTCGGGAGACATAAATGAAATGCTACGAGTAAAAGTGGTTCAAATGGGTTATTTCCACAAATATAAGTGTGCTCCGCGTTAGTTTATAAAATACGGAGTAGTTCTGAATAAAATAGTTCTGAATAATTTGCATTAATTAGTATATCGAGAAAATGGTCAAATAAGACTTTCTACTATCATGAAATAGTCACATAATGCATGTACTCAATAAAGTGTCATATAAGTACCTCTACTTGTAAAAAGCAATCAAATGAGTCCTAATGACCTATTTAATGCGTCTTAATCCTAGTTTCAACGTACTTCTGACCATCTTTTTAGAATACATTATACGGCATATGTCAAATATTTAACTAAGATTGGCTAAAATACAAGTCAAAAAATCAACATGTAAGCTAAAATCAGGATTAGGTGATGTTAAATAAGCCGTTAGGATTCATTTGATTGCTTTATACAAGTAGATGTACTTATATGACATTTTATTAATTACATGGCCTTACGTGACTATTTCATAATAGTAGAAGACCTTATTTGACCCTTTTCTCTAGTATATATGAATATGAATAACTGAATTCATTATTAAAAAACATTTAAATTTATTATAAATATTTAATGAAAAACATTTACGAAGTTTGACCACACAAGTCAAATTGAGAACATAACTATGGAATGAGTACAATATACTAGCTACATATATTCCCTTTTCGTTAGTCATATTTGATTTCTTCATAAATAAAATTTGATCATTAATTTAATTAATATAATGTTATAGAGGGCAGATCTATAACTAATTAGACCCAAAATGGGCAGATTTTAGAGGGGCAGATCTATAACTCATCTGCCCTCTAACATTATACTTCGTATAACATTATATTAATTAAATTATTGATCTTTATCATCATTGATTGAAAGAAATCAAAGATGACTAAGGAAAAGGGAATATATGTAGCTAGTATATTCTACTTATTCCATAGTAATGTTCTCAATTTGACTTGTGTGGTCAAACTTCGTAAATGTTTTTCATTAATTATTTATTAAAATTAAATGTTTTTTTTTGAATAATAAATTCAGTTATTCATATCTACTAATTAATGCAAATTATTCAGAACTATTTTATTGAATAAACTATTTTATTCAGAACTATTTTATAAACTAACGCGGAGTACACTTGTTTTTTAAAGATTTCACAAGCAAAGATTGGCCACAATAACAAAGTTGAGTATGTAGTAAATTTTGATATGTACGTAGAAACATTTATAATTATTGACTTCATTTAGTAGTGTTGTTTTTGTTTGGGAGATTTGCAATTTTAGTTTTATAACTTTCGTCATTATCATTATTGGTCCTGTAACTTTCGAATGTTATCGTTGTTGGCCCTATAATTTTAGTCACTTGCAAATTTGATTTTGTAATTAATAAAACTTTGCAATTTAAAGACTTTTCAACCGGAAAGTATACTTTTCAGCAGAAAACTCCAACGCCGTCGACATCTTTTACGGTATACAATCACCGGGAAGTATGCTTTTCAGGGGAAAAGTCCTTAAATTGAAAATATTAATTAGCTGCAGGACCAAATTTGAAAGTGACTAAAGTTACGGGACTGATAATGAAAATGGCCTAAAGTTCCGGAGTATATTTTATTAACAAAATAAACAAATAAAAGAAAAAAAATCATGTTCAAAGTTTTAGGCAAAAAAGTTACTCAAATTTTGCTTAATTTTAGATAATTCAGCACACCAAATAAAATGTTTAGCGTTTAGTAATAAAAATTGGCCAATAGGGGTGTTTGGAATTGATTATGTTTTTTTTTAAGAATCAAAATCAGAACCATTTTTCAGAAATTGACCTCCCTCAATTTCTAAAAACCTACTTCTAAGAGCAATTAGGGGATTTAGGAGTGGGATCGGTCCAGGTTGAGATTTTGCTAAATTCGGAAATTACCCGGAAGGTCTCGGGTTATGAAAATTAGGGACCGGAACAAAGCCATTATATTCGTTCCAATTCAAGTCGGATTTTCGGTAGCCCCGGTTCGGTCTGGGTTTGGGTTGGGCCGGTTAAAGCTCAAATATGAAATCATCTCATTGTACTTTTATATTTTAAAACCTGTTTTCAAAAAAAAAATCAAAAACACAAACCGCAAATAATAACCCAAATATTAGTCTCCAAAATCACCAACAATTCAAATCCAAAGAAGATAATTATCTTAATATTTTGTTTAAGATGCATATAAATAAAAAATATACGTTATCTAAAAATATTATGAAATAAAACTTATGGATAAAAAGTGACTAAATTTACTATAAATATATTTCCATGGTCACTACGGTAAACAAATTGAACATATTTATATTCACTAAAAGTTACTAGGTAATATTTTCATCCACCATGATTATAATCATATACTACGTATTATATAGATTTTATATTAAAGTATTGTTTCAGGTTTCTATCGGACCAGGACGGTTTATAGAATTTAGGGCCCTTTTTTTGCCTGAATATTCGGGATCGGTGCGGTCTTTTATTATTCGGGCTGGTTAAATAGAAAAAACCCGGACTGAGAACATCATTCAGGCTGATCTAAACTAAAGACTAATCGATTTCAATATCTGGCTAGCCAACGTGCTCTAGTTTAGCAGTTTAGACCTAGAAAATTTGGTTTTCCGAAACCAGAAATAACATGTTTGATTTGCGTTACTGTGTTAGTTGTTGCTTTTAATATTGGACGATTATAGCTAGGTATCTATTTGTTTTAATTATTAAGTGCTCCAGAGTAGTCCGTATTAAATACTCAAAATATCCCGTTTTTACTTGAAATTGATTCATATGTGGTCTTTATTGAATTTGCTTATTAGGTTATGAGAAAAGCACATTTATGTTTAGCAGGCCGTCACGCCATGCACGCCGTTTCGTGTTTAAGGCTGATCGAGTTAATCTTTTCAAAGTTTAGGACTTCTCCATATTATTAAGGGATGATGTTCGGAACAGAGTATCTATGAGGGCATGGTTGAACCAAGAAGATTATAAGTGAAGTTATTTGTTACTCACTAAAATAAACGTAGTATGATGGTGTATAATTAGGAGACATAACGACATAATGTCTTTTTCATAGCTTCCGAGATTAATGCCTTCTTGATGCTCACGTCCGATCCCTTCATATGTTTCCTACCCAGTTCGTATACCTATCCAGCGTCCGAGATCATCCCACGGTGAGCATCATGCTTCACTCCTAAAACGATGTTGCACAAGTTTTTTTAAAAAAAATGCGTGAACAGTGCACATGTGTACAATAAATGTTTTTTTGTCTCAGTAACATGAATGATGCAACTCGCGTGTAAAGAAATGTAACTACAAGCAAGTGGAAAATGTAACTTGTCTAATAAGTATTATAAGAAATAAAACATTGATTTCAATGAAAATAAAGAATTTAATTGCTGAATTACTTTACATAAATAGTGAACATGTTTTTTTATATTAGGGCCACAAATAATGTTTTTTTCTTAAAATCATTTTTTTGCAAAAAAAACATTGGTTTTGGCAAAAAAGTGATTTTTTGGTTTCAATAGCAGGGGCTTCCTTAAATAGTGAATGTGTTCTATTCTTAATATTATAGACATAAAAATGTTTTTTTTTAATTACTTGTTTTGCCAAATAAATCACTTCTTTGCCAAATTTTTTTTGCAAAGAAATGATTCTTTTGTTTCAATAGCAAGGCTTTATGTTGTGATGTAACTCATGTTATGCAAAATGTAACTCGCGTTGATGAAAAATCTAACTTAGATGTATGCAAAATGTAACTTGTTAAATCAAATCTAAATGTAACTCGTGTATATGAAGATGTAACTCACGTATAAAAACGATGCAACTCGCGAATAAGAAGATGCAACTTCATATACTATCAAATGTAAACAATGAAAACAAGGAGTCTTTTGTTACCCCCAGAAGGTAAACCACCAAAATCAGTGGGGTAAATGTTGGGGATCATTTACCGGATTTTATTAAATCAGAGAGAACAATACAAATGAGAGAGGGACCCAACCAAACCTCTCAGGAAAAAACAAACATGAATTAAAGAAGGCATCTAAGTGTATGATTATTAATGCAATATACTTATTTTATGTGGATTAATAGATTTTGTAATAAATTAGTTAAAAATAAAGATTAAGTAAAATCACAATTAAACTTTTATTATTTTGATGGAGAGGAGAAAAGAATTGAAGAAAATAAAAAAGAAAAATAAAGAAAGAAATAACATACACGGAGCATTAGAGGACTTGAGGGAAAAGATATTGGGGGTCTCGGGGGAAAGAAAACAAAAGGCTTCTTAATGCTCCAATTGAAAATAAAACGGTACCAGTATACCATGTGCATAGTACACCGGTACCACGATATAATTTGTCTTTCCTATCACTGCCAATTAATTAATCATCCGTTATAGATGGAATGCCACATAAGACCTAGGGAGAGTACGACCTCAATGAGATTCTAGTCGGGCTCGAGACCTGATGTCCAGTTTGTTCCCAACATAGTTGGTCCCGTGTGGGCCTCGATCTTCCTGTTCATGCTCATTTAGCTTTATCCCGTGTTCTTGGGCTAATCCTTATTCTTTCCATGGGTCGAACCGGTTATTTTCTATTTCAAAGTTTGAGAACATTGAAAGTAGACAATTACTTTAATTTGTTTTGGAATTTCAACACTTGATTCCTTCGATTTATTTTGGTTTGTGGTTTAGCTTGTGCATTTGGTTAGGAGGGAACCGAATGTGACGGTAACATCCATCAACTATTTTTTTTCCCGCTGTAATTTAAACTCTTTTGAACTCCAATGTTTTTAAAAATTCTAGCTTACTACACTTACTATTTATTGACATTGTTGGGTATGGCGATATAAATCTATTTGTGATTATTGATATTCTCATCGTGTAACCTAGTCTTTTTTTTAGTTCTTTTGCACTCCCCTCGTGTTTTTTTTTGTTTTGTGTTAACCCATATCTGCAAGCTTCGCGAACACCCCAACCTTACACCTACTATAATCAAGTGTCTCAACTTTGTAAAGGAAATGCATTGTTGAACTGCACCATGTCCATCCAAAAGGATCGTGAAAGTGTAGAGGACCTTCAACTTCATGGTGAGTGAGTGATGAGCCTCAAGAAACACACTCAGCCCCACAACATGAACTGTCAAGTAGTATAGATTTAAAATCTCACACCCCATGTATTACCGATAACGCCTTTTTTGATGCATTCCCTTTCCGATGATGTTACTCGATGCGATTTAAAATTGAAAGCTTGTTATGATGTTGGTGATGAAGATGATGATAATATTGAGGAAGGTAGTAGCTCTGAAGAGGACTAGGGGCACTTACCAAGAGTGATGAGAAGTTAGAGGGAGATGAATTTGAGAGGATAAAGGGCAATGAAGAGCTTACATTGATAATTTCTATTTGTGAATAAGAGTCATTGACACTTGAGAGAGGTTATAATAGTTCAAGGAAAAATGACGTTGAAAATCATGATAATGAGGAGGAACTTGAAGAGAGATGTGAGAGGGTTTGAGATAAAAAAAGATAATAAAATTCAAACTCTTGAGTCTTGATAGCTTTCTCCCCTTAAGGACTGTTAGAGCTTAGAGGGCCGGTTGTTACATTCAAGAAGCAAAGGTTGATGTGGAAGCTTTTGAAGGCCATGAGGACCGGAAGCTTTTCCTTTGTCTTAGAAGTTAGAATGTTCAAGAGGAAGTGGGTCTTTTACGAAGAGGTGGATAAATTGCAAATGAGTGCTCCACCTCCTAATTTCGAGTTGGAAGCTCAAGAGGGATGGAAGATAATGAAGATGGAGGATGTTGCACATGGAAAATGATGAAGATGGTGAGGTTATGGGTGGACTCGGGCCGAGCCGGGTCCGGATCGGGCCTAGGCCCGGGCGGGCCACTGGTTTAGAATAGTTGGGCCCGGGACCGGCCCGGGTAGCCACCGGGTCCGGACTGGGCCAGGGCGCCAGGCCTCGGGCCACAACCTATTTTTTTTTCTAATTAATCCCCTAATACCCCTCCCACCACTCACCCCCACCCCCCTCATCACCCCAAATGGCCCAAAACACCCAGCCCAACCCTGAAAAATAAAAAAATTGAAAAAACAAAAAATAAAATAAAAGTCCTAGAACCAGGCCCGGGCCGGTTCATCATTTGGCGGACCCGACCCCACACCGTAAAACCACCGGGCCGGGCCTACCCTAACCGGTCCCTAGCCGGGCCACCAGGCCGGGCCGGGCCTGCACAGTACCGGTCCCGGGCCGGGCCACCCAGCCCGAGTCGACCTCTAGGTGATGTACATATGAATGGGAGGAAAGAAAGTAAAGAGAGTTGCAAGTTCATAGTGTGGGAGTGTGGGACTGTGGGGATTGGGGAAAGAAGGCATCAATGATGAAAAATACTAATCCACCCGAATACACACTCGGAATACCACTACATTAGTTTTCCATAATAATAACTACCACAAGTCCATAACAAAAATCCAAGGCAAAAAGGATACAAATAATACAATTAACGTATACATTTATTATTAGTTCATACGCACTAAAATGTGTAGTGACTGGTTTGGTGTAACGTGCAGTTATGAGATTAGATAAAACATACTACGCACAAAACCTTATTCAAACGCATTGAAGTAAACTACATTTTCATATTTTTGAAGTCTGCTTTTTAAGCTTACGTTTTTGTTCAGAAATGACAGCTTTAGTAGATTTCTATAGTATCTGGAAAGGGGACACAACTGATTCGGGTCCAACCCAGTCCAAACACAGAAGAAAAAAAATTTTGCCATATAATTTCCTAGGAAGGAGCATTCGTAATCTTGTTTCAGGTGGTTGACTAACTTGAACCCAAGAGCAAGACAGGAAAATGACATCTTAAGAAAATTAAAAACAAAGCAACAACCCGTGGCCAGTGGATTTTACCTTTCATGAAAAATAGAAATAATTCATTGATGAAGTAAACCAAAAGGCTGACAAGTTGGTATCAAACAAGAGCATGAGGTAAACAATCATGTATAGGTACAAAATATGAGAGAAATTAAAAGTATTTCAACAATTTGTCCAATGGGTGTTCTACTAAAAGAAGGTTGATTGGATGGGAAACAAAAGTATATAAAATCAAAACATAACAATGTGACTCGACTATTTAGTAAAATTGAGGCAGCTCCATAAATCATCGGTGATTTTTGAAAGCTTTACAAATGCACGTTCAGAAAAGCCTGCATGGTGCCATGAATAGAAAAAACCAGTCAGCGAGTCATAAAAACTCCATGGTGATGGAAGCCTTAGGGAAATTTTACACATTTTAAATACAGAAAATATGATGGATAGATAATAAACTATATGATGCCAAATTGTTTTAAATATCTTTTTCCTGTTTGAGCTAAAAAAATCAACTTTCCATGCAGCACTCCACAATACTAAACATACTACAGTTGTACTTAAAACCTACACTGGATGTAAAAACTATAAGTAGGATTAAGAGTTAATTATCAAAATAGGACTAAAAGTCGTTCACTTTTCACAAATAGGACCAAAAAATAAACTATGTTTGCATAGGACTAATTATGTGTACCTTGGACAATTATACCTTTATAGCTATTAAAATGTTTTAATTCCTAATAAAATAATAAAATAATAAAAATTCGTAAAAAATACTAAAAAATTAAGAAAAACATTTCGATATTAAAAAATTAATTAATTTTTTTTTTCAAAAAATTAAAAAAATTAAAAAAAATAAAAAATAAATAAAAACTCAAAAAAAAAATCGCCGCCGCCTCTGCCGCCTCTGCCGCCTCAGCACCACCACCTCCAGTCACCAGGGGAAAAAATGCCAAGTTCATTAAGAATGCCATATATATGGCAGAAAAAAATAAAAATGTTGGCATTCGAAAAGAGAATATGCCACTTTGTTGGCATTTTCAGAAAAAAATGGCATTTTTCTGGGAAAATGGCATTTTTTCATCGGCCGGAGGTGGTGGTGCTGGGAGGTAGTACAGGCGGTGGGACAGGCATCCATATTTTTTTAATTTTTTTTTACGGAGTTTTACTATGAATTATATTTCTACGGTTTTTTGAATTTTTTAAAAAAAGTTTTTTATAAAAATTTTATAAAAAAAAAAATTATAAAATTTTTGTTGGCATCCATATATTTTTTAAAAAAAGTTTTTGAATTTTTTATTTTATAAAAATTTTATAAATTTTTTAATTATATTTCTACGTTTTTTTGAATTTTTTTCGAATTTATTATGAATTAAACATTTAATTATGGCTTTTGACTATTTTTAATTCATATTTAATGGATGGGTAAGAATGGAATGCAAAAATAGGTATGTTTTCAATAGGACTCATATGGTCCTATTTTGGAATAAAAACATAACAAGCCTTATTTTAGGTTTTTGCCATAGTTTTAGTCCTATTTGAACTAATTTCTATAGGATTAATGATTAATAATATGGTGGAATATACGGAGAAAAAGTTTGGAGAGGTTGCATCTTGATCAATCAAAAATCGATTTCAAAGAGAAGTAATATAGTAAATCTTCTTATATATTTTAGCAATGGTTCTATCCCATCACACTTCTCATTGCGTTTTACACCATTAATTAGGCTATGAAATTGTGTGGTTGAGACAAGAAGAACAAATAGTAACCACACCTTCACTTCCTTCAAATAAAATGGAAAGAAGTTTAGGGAGAAAGTGACAACATATTGGGAGAAAGGGAAAAATTTGTTATTATGATGCCTTTGTGTTGATATATAAAATGATAGAAATGGTAATAAAAATTGTGAAAATAAGGTGGTGGCATTTAAAGCAGACCCAATCAAAACCAATGTAAAATGTAGGATGGCAGATAAAAGTTGTAGAAGAAAAAATTGAGTATGTGAAAACACAAGTAATACGGAGTACAAAGTAATCTGATTATGCAAATAGTATTGTATGCCAAGTCTGATAGAATATCCTTCACAAAATTAATTCAATGGGAATTTATATCAACAATTAGATAACCCTTTCCTGCCAAAACACTTGTAATACAAGAGAAGATTACCTTAGATGTTGCTTGGGTACATAAAAACTCTAACACTGTTTCCCTGCAAATTAAATAACAAATGAATGCATAATAACTAAAATTATAGCAAGGAACACAAAAAGAAGTTGCATTTCCACAAACCAATTGCTTAAAATGAAACTACTGGCACCTAGCAAAACGTACCATGGCCCTGGGTGGGAGGTTAGACTTGAACTTAGCTCTGACTACACCACTGTTTCCATGAGGCCTAGATACCTTTCCCCAAATACAGCGGTAGTGAGATCCGTTTTTCTTTGTCTTAGCCTTGTAGACGTATGCCATGCGCTTCCCCTGGTACCATCCAACTTCCTCCTTTGTGTTCACGCCTTCGATCTGAACCAGCGAGGTGGTCGGATACTGATTCGACTTCGACCTGATTACATTCAAATAATTCAAACGCATTTCTTCTCAGGTCAATAGAGAAACTAAGAGAAATCAAAACCATAATAAATTATTAAGCATCGTCACCTCTTGTAACCGAGAACCGTTCCTCTAACATAGAGTCTGCAAACAGAACACAAACAAACACACTACTCAATGACAAAGCTGAAATAAGACACTGAAAATGTTAAGATGATGAAGAGGTTTGGAACCTGATGCGCTCCCCTTGACGTCCTTTAACCATTTTTTCGATTCGACGGTGGAGCTGCGACGGAGAGAGACCCAAACGCCTAAGCTAAACCCTAGCTCGAGAGTTTAGTGGTCGAAAGGTTTTGATGTTTATAGTCCATCGGGGTCTTGTATTAGTTAGGCCAATAAAAGAAATGTCACGGGCTAAACCAGTTTGGGCTGGACCATGGAAGTATGAAAGGATTATAGAATAGAAATCGTACGGAGTATAATAATTGTTTTGAGAGAATTTTTAAAACATGAGTAAAAAAGTTTTGAAATTCTAAATTACGAGTATCATATTTTTTATTTCTTGAATATGAGTAAATTTCTGCCAAGTTTGACATTACTAGACTTAAAAACATGGGAGATTTCAACAAATAGGACTTAATCATACTAATTTTCCAAAATTAAGACTATAGATTAGGGTAAGACTTAAGTACAACAGCTTTGACCAAATTTCTCTTCATTTTAAAACCCTGATCTGTAGCCCCACACCCCCAGCCGCTGCATCCTCCACAGAGCTACTGTCATCGCCACCTCCATGGAGCCGCCGCCGCCGCCGTCGTTAGTGACCCGTCGCCGCCGTCACTGTCAGGGAGTCGCGCGTCACTGTTATGGAGCCGCCGTCTAGTGAATCTGCCCGCACCGTCCTATTGTACAGCCTCGTCCAGTGAATCTGCCTGCACCTCAGGCGAGTCTGTCGTGAAAGCTGCTCGGCGAGTCCGCCGTGTACACCGCTCGGCGAGTCCGTGACTGCCGCAATATGCTGCCCTTCATAAGATCCACCGTCACAGGCCTCCAACGAGGCCACACTTCTGTCCTCCGGAAAAGCTGTTGCCGCCGTGCTCCGGCGAGGTCACTGCCGCAAACACGCTCTGCCATGCTTTTACCCAGATCCAAAATCAAACTTGCAAACACTAGACATTAAGTAGTCAGTAAATAGATAATAATTTCGAATAATAACTCAATAGCAGGCAATACATAAACAATAAGTAGACAATAAATAAACAATAAATTCTGATAACAATAATTTGATTGCAGAGCGGAAAAGAAAAGAGATGGTTCGATAGCTACAAGAAGAACTGATCTAGATCTAGATTCAGCGATGGCGATAAAGAAGATCTAGCATCGGTTAGCGAAATCGTTGCAACCAGCAATCGTAGTCGCCCATCGTCATCTTCTATTGACCGCTGGCGTCTTCCATAGTCGTCCTATAGGAGGATAGCGAGCAGCCATGGGAGGGGTACGGGAGATGCAAGGGTGGAGGGTAGAAACGGGAAAAAAAATTAAAGTTTCTAAAAGTAGAACTAAATAGAGCATACGGATGGGAAAAAATTAAGTAGGTCCTAATCATGTAAACTTTGTATGATTTGGTCTTATTTTGCACAATTTTCTCTAAAAACATGGCATTTTTTCTCAAACTTGGCAGATTACTCTTATTTAGGGAATAAAAAACATGATACTCCTATTTTGGAATTTCAAAACGTTTTTGCTCCTATTTAGAGCAATTTCTAAATTGTTTTTGGTATTTTCCAATAGGGAGATTTCTCTAAATAAAGTTAAATAAAAGGATAATTGCAACAACAGGAGTTTAATTGTTAATTCTAAAAATAGGACTAATTATTCATATTCTACCCTTTCTATTGTCCTTCCTAGTTCATTATAAAACATAAAAATTAAAATAAAAAATTAAATCGTAAAAATGAGTAAAAATATACTGACATCAATCACCACCTCAGTCACCTTCCAGCACCACCACCTCTGAGTTGATGGTAGCAAGGCTAACGCCAAGGTAGAGATATAAAGTATCCCCCACCTTGGGTTTGGAGAGCACAGCGGGTGAGGACAAGTACCGTTTCAATTCGTTGAAGGCCTCCTGGCATTCTGACGTCCATTGGAAGCCAGCGGTTTTCCTCATGATCTAGAAGAAGGGAAGGGACTTCTCTGCCGACTTGGATAGGAAACGGTCGAGGGCTGCCAGGCGACCCATCAATCTCTGGACTTCTTTGACGTTGCGTGGGGGCTCCATGTTGATGATCGCTTGAATTTTCTCGGGGTTGGCCTCAATACCCCTTCGGCTCACCATGTAGCCCAAGAACTTGCCTCCTTGTACGCCGAATGTGCATTTCTTCGGGTTTAGCCGAAGGTTGAACTTTTGCATGATGGTAAAGATCTCCCGGAGGTTGTCAGCACGGCTTGTCGATTTTTTGCTCTTGACGATCATGTCATCAACATAGGCCTCCATGGTGCGCCCTAGGACGGCTTGAAAGACCCTGGCCACCATCCGGGTGTAAGTGGCGCCTGAGTTCTTTAGGCCGAAGGTCATGACTAGATAACAGAAGATGCCTTCGGGAGTCATGAAGGCTATTTTTTCAGCGTCTTCCTCGTGCATGAAGATCTGGTGATATCCGCGGAAGGTATCGAGAAATGACATGATTTCGCATCCCGCCGTTTCATCCACCAGTTGGTCAATATTCGGCAGCGGGAAAGAGTCCATGGGGCACGCCTTATTTAGATCCGTGTAGTCCACGCACATGCGGAAGGTGGGCGGCTTTTGTGCGAGGACTACGTTAGCAAGCCATGAGGAGTACTTCACCTCCTTCATGTGTTTGATGGAGAGGAGCATGACAACCTCCTTCTTCACAAAATCCCTCCTCTCGGACGAGAGGGGTCTTCTTCTCTGTTGCACAGGTTTGGAGGAAGGGTCCACCATGAGGCGGTGGGTGATAACCCTTCGGATGATGCCCGGCATGTCCTCTGGCCCCCATGCAAAAACAATGGAGTTGGCACGGAGGGCATCCGTGATGCCGGTCTTCAAGTATTCAGGGAGCTTGGCTCCTATCTTCACGACTCTCTCCGGCTTGGCCGGATCGAGCGCAAAGTCTTCTACCTCCTCAGCTGATTCGGCCCTCGGCCTCTTCTCTTCTTCCTCAACAGTCCCGGCGATGGTGTCTACCCGGAACTCATTCTTACTAACCTTCTTCGTTATCTGAAGATAGCAGGCGCGGGCGAGCTTTTGGTTCCCCCTCAAGTACCCGATGCCTCCTTCAACTGGGAACTTGAGACATAGGTGCCTCATGGAGATGATAGCCTCCAGGTCCTCGAGGGTGGGGCGGCCGAGGATGATGTTGTGGGCGCAGTCAATGTTGACGAAGACGAACTCCACTTCGAGCTTGGCCCTATGGAGCCCATCGCCGAATAGCACCGGGAGGGTTATGACCCCCTCGGAATCAATAGTATCTCCGGTGAAGTCGGATAGAGGGGTTCGGATGGGCCGAAGGGACTCCCTCTCCAGATGCATCTCCTTAAAAGTGCTGAGGTACATTACGTTTACGGAGCTGCCTGTATCAACGTAAGTTCGGTGGATGATGGTGTTGTTGATCTCACTTTGTATTACCAGCGCATCCCTATGAGGGGAGGAAACCGGGGGGAGATCTACGTTGGTGAATATGATGGGTTCCTCCCTCAATCGTTTTACGGGGGGCATATGAGATACTTCCCCAACGTAAAGGGATTGTGCCCTTTTCTTCCTTTGGCTCGTGGAGTCTCCCACCGTGTTGTCGCCGGTGATAATGTGGATGTGGCGTTTCTTTTCTTGGCACTGGTTGTACCCCTCTTCTTCAACCTAGGTTCCCGATCTCCCCCTTCTTGTTGTTTGGATCTTCGAGGGGAATGGTATTTGGGTTGATCCAGGCGTTTGCCCTCGCCTGTATAAGCCTCTCGATGGCTGCCTTCAGCTGGTGGCAGTCATTGGTTATGTTCCCTTGATTACGATGAAAGCGACAGTACGGTTCATTGGGGTTGACGGCATATACCTCCAAGGGTGCGAGAGAGTCACTCCACGAGGCCCCTCCTTTAGATTGAGGGAAAGGAGCCCCCGGCCCTCGGTTGTTTCTGTCATCTGCCTTGGGGCGTTGTTGATCAGGGTTCCGATGGGATCTTTCCACCTCCTCGGCCTCTGCGTATCGGTCTCCCCGCTGGAAAGCCTTTATGTAGTCGCGCGGAGGCTCGATAATGAGGATCTTTGAGAAGTTCCCGGTACGGAGGACCGTCTGTAGGAGGGACATGAGGGTCCTATCGCCGGCGCCGGCGACTTTGTCTGTCTCCAGCCTCCAGCGCTCAAGGAAGTCCCGAAGGGTCTCCTCCTTCTGTTGCCTTATTGTGAGTAGGTGGGAGAAGTGCTTCTTGGACCGGTGCCTTCCCGCAAATTGTGTCAAGAAACGATGGGTGAGTTCTTGCCACGAATCAATGCTGCCCTCGGGCAACCAGTTAAACCATTCATACGTCGGCCCCTCCAAGGTGGAAAGGAACCAACGACATAAATAATCATCTGATGCCCCCATCATCATCATGCTGTTTTGATATCTGATGTAGTGCTCCGGTGGGTCAGTTTTTCCTTCATAGGGCTTGATGGGTTGCCCTCGGTACTTCCCCGGAATTTGGGCTGCCAATACCCTTGGGGTAAATGGCGTCCGAGTTCGGAGTTGGATGACGGGTTCTCCGGGGCCTTCAGCAAGTTTTCTTTGCATCTCCTCCATCTTTGCTAGCATGGCGGCGTATTTGGGGTCCGCCTGTGAGACGGAAGCGGTTATGTTGGCCTGGCGGGCCTCCATTTCATCAAGGCGGCGTTGGAGGGCTGCGATGATCTCGTCCTTGGGGTCCTTTGGGAGGGCCTCCGCCCCCTGCGAACAGACACGAGTCGAGTGGGCCTGGTTGATCTGGTGCCTGGCGTCGTCGGCATGGAGTAGTCCCTTGCCTTTATCATGCGGGAGACGTCTTTTGTCTGCCCTTGAAATGGATCCCCCGCTCTCTTGGGGTCTTTGGAACGCCTTTCCAATGAGGCGGTCTTGCGCCCCTCCGATCCGTTCGAGGGCGGAGGTCCTAGGCCTTTCCTTGTTTGCACCATGGCGGTCCCGGGATTGGACTTCCTGGGAGGCGATGTGTTGAGCCACGACCCCTTCGTCGTTCCCAACCCGAGGGGTAGGGTTCACGAAGGGGGGTGGACACGAGAGAGGTATAGCGTTCTCCCCGACCTGTGGTTGAAGGGGCACCAGAGTGCCGAAGGCACCTGGATTTTGGGTGAGTATTTGGATGAAGGCGGCGAATGCCGACTGCACGTCGATAGTGAGGACCGGAGGGCTCACTTGGTTTTCGCTCTGGTCCTTCTTTTTGGCCTCGATGCCAAGGCGGGCATCAGGGGCATTCTGTTGAAGCTGAAGGCACAGGTCGACAGCCGCCTGTTCCAACCCAACGAGGGCGCTGCCCTCGTGAGCCCTGTTAGATGCTTCGGGGGCGTCGACGTCGCCGAGGGCCAGGTTCCTGTCCTCATGAGTCTTGAATTGGGCACGAGTTGCTCTCACCATTTTGATAGGTTTTTTGTGTTTGATGAAGGGGAGGGTTTCTTACTTAATTGTTCAATCTCTCAACGAGATCACCAAATTGATGGATAGTGTACGCGGGGGTAGCTTATCCGGGGGTTACTGCGGGGAGTAACTTAGAGGGAAGTCAGAGCAAATAAGTAAGAGAGATAAAGAGTTCGAATATAGAATGAGTATTCAACTTGTGTGTTACAAAGGGGAAAGGGGCAACTATTTATAGTAATAATAAATGCGATGAGAGTACACGTGTCAATAATCTAACGGTCGAGGGGTCACCTCAACCGGGTGGCACCGACACCTGCATGTGACCACATTAAATGCGGTGGTTGGATGTGACGTTGTACTTGGTACGGTGATTCAGGCACATGTGAAGAGGATATTCTGTCGAGGAGGATGCCTTCGGATGTAGATGACAAGCCGAAGGCTCCTCGTACCGGGGGCCTCATAGTGCCGAGGGCTCCAAGTGTCGAAGGCTCGATTTTCTAGCCTTGTTCTCCTGTGATGTTTCTGAGCTTGAATCTGTAAACGGTAGCATTCGACCATGGGGTCGTGGGGCCGAAGGCACCCCCTTGCGCGTTGTGGGCTGCTTAGAGCTTCATTTTGCTAGGATTGGCCCGTTTGGGTCTGCTGGGTCTGATTGTAGTAGTAGAAGTATGTGGGTCGGGGGTTTCTGGGCCACATACTCCATCACAGTCATTTCAGCCAATATATTACCAAACACTTTCATTTCAGCAACTTCAGCCTTTTAAGCCTTTACAGCCATTTCAGCAGTGGGAATCGTTACCAAACGGGCCCTTAGACTTAAGACAATTGGTAGTGGCATGGAAAGGTTTATATAGGTTGCGAATTCTTTTTTATCCCTGAGGGCTAAGGGAGGGTCTACGGGAAGCATGAGGTAAGCAGGAAACTCCCTCCATTGAGTTTCGAACTCAAGACCTCCCGTATGCAAATTCAAATTTCTATAATTACTTTCCACACCTTTTTGTATCTTGACTTCTATTCTGCAATGGAATTTGTCACAAATATATAACGGTAATAGTTCCAACATCTACTTTTGTCATGGACTAGTTACAAAAATCCCAACATTCGAAATTCATCATGAAAATAATCAGTACAAACTTGTCAGGGACCAAAATCTGTGACAAATTCGTATGCTACCTTTTGTTATGGATATATTACGGAACAAATTTCAACGGTAACTTTTATACAATTTTTTTTCAATAATAACTTTTATACAATTTTTTTTGTCAAAGATAACATTCATGACAATCTCAATTGGAATTTTCGTCAAAAATACTTAAAAAATTATTTTGCAGGTTACCAACAAGTTTCCAGGTTATCAACAGACGATTTAAGCCACGTGGTGGGCCATGTGGCAATTATTTAATTTTTCTTCTTCTTAGTCTTTTTCTTTCCCTTTCTCTTTCCCTGAACTCCCGCGTACGTAGATATAGACATATGGTCATATGGATGGTTGATTTTATCTTTCACAGTTCGATGGTGCAGTGGTTCCAATCTGGCTGGTCATCACTAGGCTCGAGAAACTCTTTCGGGCAATTAATGGATGTTCTTCCTCAAGAACCAGTTTTGGAGCTTCGGCCATTAATGGATGCTTAGAAGCTCTACTCACATTCCAAACCAGTTTTGAAGGTCCCGATTTCAACTTTCAGGGTCATGCTTGGGACCTCCTTTACAAGCAGTGAATTTTATCTAACCCGGTAAATTAGTTAGGACTTTGTTAAGGATAAATCTGTGACCAGTAATCACTAGCTATACTTTCAAGAACTTTGCTTGGAACTGAGGCACACTTGATCAATAATGGGCAGATCATTGTGTGTAGAAGTAGTGAAGTACATAGCCAATGCTAAGAAGTAAGAACATAAAGGGCAAGTTGACCACCTCTTGTTGACCTCTCAAATGTTCAAGGTGGGTTCTTGGAATACTAGGATATGTATATCATAGCAATCCAATTATCCAACAATTCAAACCCGGGTGAAGAGAGATTTTGTAAAACTGAACAGATTAGGAAAAGGAAGTACTATTTAATGACTATTTAATGAGACAATTTGATCTTTTACCCGACTAGAAGAAATAATAAGAGGATAATATGAAGAAAAAGTAAGGTCATTTATACATGTCACGTTTACCTCCAATAACATGTAAAGTTATTGTTCTTGAGACATCAGTTTCAGTTTTGTATGTATACTACTCACATGCCATTGTACCGAATATCTCTAAGGTGGACGTAGTTCCTGAATCATTCTGGGTCTGGGCAGGCGAACCACCAAGACCATTGATCATTTTAATTGGGGCAGGAAAAGAATCCAAAACAACCCAATCCAAATGCAGTTCTGATTCCTTAAAAAATGAGACCGGACTGGTTCAGGACCTGATTTTTTTAATTAAAAAATAAAGTAAAACTACACCAAAACTAGTATTGAAAACTGGAACAAGCTTTGTGCCGAAACCGGACCCGTACTCGAAATTCTAGTTCAGATAGCCAGTGACCAGCTTTGGGGACCAGAAATTGGCAGTCCAACACAAACCAGGACAGCCTGACCAGCCCAAGTCCATCCCCATCTATTAGAACAAAAAACTCATCCTTGCAAACTAGTTGTTCTGTTGATTTAGAAGTTTGCTGTACAAAAAGCATACTACGTAGTATTATAGTACTCCGTATTGGATATGGTAGATACTTTCTTGTACATGCACCAATAACGTCTTACTTTAAACTATTTGCGTTAACCAAGCACCCTAAGTGAGAAAAGTGTAAACTAATGCTTCAGAATTAACACAACATAGGTGATATTCCCTTTGTCCACAATAGTTCGTGAGTTCGTCACACTTGGCTTTACATGCAAATGTAAGAAAATAAAAGGTTCAACTGAGATTTCTTTAGGAAAAACAAAGAATCAATATCCACAGACCACAATACTGTCAATACACCTCTTTACTTGAAAGGAAATATGAAGAACTTTTTGTGACGGATAAAAGTAAGTAGTAAGAACATTGAAAGACAAGGGAGTAAATGGTAAAAAAAAATGATGAAACCACTGCAAACCTTTTAAATTATATTAGACGCACTGGAGAAAAGGGAACCCATCCACTTATGAAGATGCATAATTTACAAACCCAAGCAGTCTGAGAATCAACATGAGATATAATCCTGACAAATTAACCAGTAATCCAGTACACATAACCTAATCACATTCATACCCACCCAAACCAGCCCAGTGAATTTCTGAAACACGACGAGCCAACAAACAATTTCTTGTCATTGATAACGAATAATAGTGCAAACCTTGCGTGTTTACTTTTAAACTGCCTTGCTTCCAGCATATGAAACTGCCCATTTTCTGAATATAAATGAAGAGCTGAATTTCAAAGCACCAGAGCAGCATTATATCTTATCTAGTTTTTCAGCCTTCACAACAGGATTTGCCTTGGATATGGCTTCCTGTGCAGCAGACTGGTAGTCAAAGGGGCAGTCATGTTTATCCGAGTAGCGGTGAGAGCCACAGAAAAGGTCACCGCAACGGCATTTGAATCCGGTCAACCCGACCCGCTTATTGCAAGTGGTGCACCTGTTGGGCCCCTTCTTGGGTTTAATAAGCTCCACAGCATCCCCGGAGCTTGAAGCTTGGGA
The DNA here is from genome assembly GCA_945859875.1 of Cuscuta europaea. Lineage (NCBI taxonomy): Eukaryota > Viridiplantae > Streptophyta > Magnoliopsida > Solanales > Convolvulaceae > Cuscuta > Cuscuta europaea. The sequence continues at coordinate 383,763 of CAMAPE010000006.1, forward strand.
TGATGGCAAAGACACAACATTTACTTCTGCTGAATGAGTTTTGAGATCCACAGAACCAATGGCAACAGGTGGTGGTCCCGTCACATTGCTGCTCGATCCATTAACAAGATTCTCGAATGAGGAGACAGCAAGCTTTGCTTGCTCTTCTTTTAACATCATGTCCTTGTAGCACTTCGAGCACATGTTCATGTTTGCTGCACTTCCAAAGAATCCACAGTTGTTGACACACAAAATAGGGCCTTCTGGATGGGATTGGCATCCTGTCTCATCGTGCTCCATCTCTCAATTATTCTGCAACGATATTCCTGAACCATCCATTTTAAAAGAGTATTATAATATTTCTGATTCTGAAGCAGAATGGCAATACCAAAGAAAGGGATTTGATCGCTGCACAACACAAAGGGAATTTGCTTAACCTATGTTTAGAAAGTACTTTCATCATATTGTTTCTTATCAATGATTGCATCCACCACATCTGGAAAGTTATCAGATATCTCTGATAGCAATAACGAGCAATGTAAGGTGCTATCAACTAATCCAAAACTACACTGGGTTGCTGAATGGAGAGAAAAGTAGTCTACCAATCTTCTTTTGTCCCCATTCAGCCAAATTTCACATCCACAATCATTAACCAATCTAGCCACATGAACAATTTGCAAAAACAAAGTTAAAACCAAATCAGATATCGTGAGTCATGAAAACCAATTACCATAGGTACAACTGAACAAGACATGCTGTAAATACCCATACAGGTCATCAAAAAGTAAACACCCTGCATGATGTTTCAAATACAGTATACTTCTTGTACAAGAAAAGAACCATTCAACTCTACAGAAAAGACATGTTTATTTCATATAGTCCAAAAGTGACTACTTATGAGTTCACTAGTCATATTTTCATAAAGCCTCGTGATTCTCAGTGTGCATGAACACCTTTTTAATAAGCAACTTCACATAATTCAATTGAGGCGCAAACAAAATAATCTCCAATTGCAATCCGCAATTGAAAAAATGCAATCTTTGTTGAGCATCAGCCTTCAATAAAAGAATAAACGTCCAAGCCCTTTTCAACTTTGCATCTTTACCTAATTGTACTAAAATACATGCTTGTCCTTTCCTTGCAGATCAAGAGACTATTCATGATGCACAGAATTGTCCAAAAAATTGAAGCTCAATTGTAAACTTTAACACAAATTACGCAAAATCCTTCATCAAAGGGAAACCATATGAATTTAAAAGAGGAGGCTACATGGTCGATCACCGATGAGATAACGAAACATTAATCAGACAATCTTGAGTGATAAAACACCTAAAATTAAAGATTATATACAGAAATCTCAGCCGATCGAAACAGATCTGCATACGCATGAAATAAAATTGATTGCAATAAAAAACAAAGAGATCGATGGATAGATATCGAAAAACTGACCAGAAAAGGGATTGATAGATCGCTAAGAGGGTTCCGTCACGCGAATGAATTATATAAATAAAAGATTGAAAAGAGAGACGGAGAGCGAGCGTTTGTCTTCCAGTTGGATCCACCTTGCATTATACATATTCAATAAATAGGAAAATTGGGAGAAACAATTCATAGAAATAATTAAAAGTATCGATTATACGTAGTACAGAATAATTTCAATTACTGAAAAAAAACTTAAAATACTTTAGAAAAAATAAAATGTTATAAGTAACTTATGTAAGACTATTATTTACTCCCTTTGTTCCTATTTTATCTTCCAAATAAGTTTAACACATAATTTAAGATAGTGGGTATTGTATGGTGTAGAGTTGTGCAGAGGAAAGACAAAATGTGTAAAAAAAATTGTGAATCACAAATTCTTTACTAAAAAAAGAAAGTGGAAGTTTTAATTGGAACGGACAAAAAAAGAAAGTTGGAAGTTTTAATAGGAACGGAGGGAGTATCATTTCTGGATATTTCGAGATAATCGATACTTTGAATTATTTCAAACATATCACTAATAGTTGAGATTATTTTTTTCAATTTTCTCCGATAAATAAGAAAAATTGCATAATTTGAAGCTCTAATTTTCCTAATATTATTAAGTGATACCTCTGTCCCATATTGGTTGTCATGTTTTAATTAGGCACAATTATTAATATAGTCGTTCAAAAGTAAAATTTGTAATTGCGATTTGATTATCATAAATTGAAATGATAAGAACCACATTTTTTCTTTGAAAGAAGGAAACATGACATACTTTTGGTACAACTCAAAAAGGAAAGTAGGACATCCAAAATGGGGTGGAGAGACTAGTATTTTATTAGTAAAATAAATATTACTCCCTCCGTCACATAAAATTCTTCTCACTTTCTTTTTTGAGTCGTCCCAAAAAATTCTTCTCACTTACTATTTTAGGACAATTTGTGTGGTTCACATTCATTTCACCTTTTTCTTACACAACTACGACCATATATTTCCACAACTAGAAGAAGACATCGGGAGAACTAACCTGGTGAAAAGTGAAGATGAAAGGGAGAAATTTCGCGGCTTAAGATTCCCAACCAAGAAGATAAAGGGTCGAGCAAGAATGAAAATTGCAGAAGAGTTTTATGAAGGATGATAAGTGTTTAAATAGTCAAGAAATCAGGGCTTGGGAAAAGCTAAAAACCGCAATCATGGCACTCGAGTGCTGAAGATGGTAAGACGGATTGAAAGTTGTGCCGAGCTGTAGGCCTAAATCAAGTTGGGCGCATTTAATGCGGAGCGGTGCATTTAACCGCTCGATTTACTCCCCTAAAATCCAACCCTGCTGATTTTAGAGAGTAGGGGGCTCGTGATGGTACTATCGACTCCGACCATGGCCCAATTACGGAAATACGGATTAGCCCATAACGGGATCAAGCCCTCAACAGGATTAGCCCTTAACGGGGTCATCCCATAAACTGGATTAGCATAATTAGCCGTTGGGCCGAACTAGGAATCAGACCCATGACAGGAACCCACAGCCGAGCCATGATGGACAACAGACCTCGAGCCTGGGTGGACTTCTAGTGAGGTCGGGATATTCCTAGGGCTTACGTGGCAGGCTATCATTCGTGCATAGCTATTTGGCAGCAGGCAGGAATAACGGAAGGAACGTGGACTTAAAGGAACAATAATTGTACAACGGTCAGAACGTTACAAGAGTCCTATTAGAATTAATATGCAATTAATGACATTTATTGTATCAGTTTCCTTCTAGAATACTATTTCCAATAGTCTATAAATACTTCCTGTAACCTTCCTATGAAGGGACCGAACTCCTGAGAATAGAATATTGTCTTATGCTGCCATATTTTCATTTGCTCTCGTAAATATAGCTATGGTAGTTGGATTAAACTCCATCAGGTATCATACCGTACCGATTTATTTCGATACGGTGACGGTAAATGTTTTCAAATACCGCAATATACCGATTCATGGAATATAATTCCAATGAAAAGAGCTTAATCAATCAAATATTCATGAATTGTAGAAGAGAAAGTAATACATGTATTATTCATTGACCAAACTCCCCTTTACAAGAGATGTACATGAGTATTTATAGGTATAGTATTGTACAATTAATAGGGGACTTAATTATTGTAATTAATGACTTTAATCATAGTAGGACTCTTGTACCGTTCCTGCTAGAACTCTTGTCTTTAATGTCTCCTTTGTGCTCATGACTTCTTCTAAGCCCTAGGAATATCCCGGCCTCACTAGAACGCCGCCCAGGCTCGAGGTCTGTTGTCCAGCCTGGCCTGGTTGTAGGTTCCAGTGAGTCGTTCTTGCGCCTTAGGAAGAGTCCGACCTCCACGGGCTGACCACTGAGCCTGGCGCCTGCTGTCCAGGTCGGCTTAGGCGTGGCCAACCTCATAGTGGATTTGGATCTCCCTGTTCAGGCCTAACGGCTAATTAATATTAGTCCCATGATGGGCTTTGCTTTGATTCAATCTTGGGTCATGGTAATGATCCATGGTACCATCACGAGCCCCCTACTCTATTGAGCTGACTAGGCTCAACGAAAGAGAGTAATTTGATTCCTTTCTCATTCTTGAAATTCTTCATTCTTTGAGGCAGGCGTGGTGAGATGGAAAGGAATAGAGTAGTGAATGCCTCGTAATGACTCCTCCAAAGGCTGAGGGTCGCCACCTTTTGTCCACAATGAGGAGGTGCCTTGTTAAAAACCTCACTAAAAAAACTCAGTGGGAAAAAATCCTAGTGAGAGAAAAAGAGTACACCGGATGCCCCCAAAATGAAGCAAACGGGTGGACCCTTTGGCCAATGTATTTAGGTGCGATGACTGCCTGGTGCATCCGACCCGTTTTGTTCATGGCATCATCTTCGCTTGGTAGATAACTAAGACAAGCCTGAGAGATCGGTATGATAGTCCTTACCCAGGGGTACCTACACATTTAAACAAAATTGTGATAATTGATGGAGTTTGTTATTGGATTTGAGCCTGAGTAAATGGCCTCAAATTCCCGACAATACAGATTCCCGTGCTTATTAGAACGTGACCCATATCTAGGACTCAACTCGCCACTCGGGGTTCATAGTCTGAATTTGATAATATAAAATTGACTTTTGGAATTGTAATACTTAGTAATAGATAAAATTTAAAATTTAAAGTTAAAGAGCACTTAGCTTCGGATCTGTAATATGTGTAAGCTTTCACTGTTCTTCCGTTTTGACTCGGCCCAAATTCTCCGTTGGTTATCGATCCAGAGGATGTTGATAGAGGACCTTGAATTGCCTGCTGCCAAATAGCTATGCTTAAATGATAGCCCGCCACGTAAACCCTAGGAGTATCCCAGCCTCACTGGAACTCCGCCCAGGCTCGAGGTCTGTTGTCCAGCCCGGCCTGGCTGTGGGTTCCTATCGTGGGCCTAACTCCTAGTTGGGCTTAGCGGCTTATCCAATATGAATCACGTTTAGGGATTGATCCCGTTTATGAGCTAATCCTGTTAATTAGGCCTAATCCCATTAAGGGTTGATCCCGTTATGGGCTGGACTACGTAATGGGGCCATGGTACCATCACTCATAAAAAAATAGGCTCCATGCAGCTGACTTTAGGCTAATGCAGACGGAATTTGGAATTATCAGGGAGTTGTCTCTCTTCTATCTGAGGTATGTTTTGAACCTCATTCTCCATTTCTAATTTGTGGTTCCCGGTTCGTTTCCCTTTCATACTCCCGATTCACTATTTCCATGCCTTCATTCTGGCTTCCTTCGGTTCCTGTTGTTTGGACGAAGGGCAAACTGATGCATAGACCCTAATGACAGGCCTTAAGGAGCAAAATGCAAAGCTCGAGAGGAGGCTAGAAGCGACGGTGCTGATAGGGGAAACATTGCAGAGAAGGCTGGGTGATATTGAGGCTGCGCACTGGGCTATGGAGGAAGAGCTGAGGAGGCTGGCCCTGCTGTTGCTCGGGTCTTCCGGGGGAGTGCAGACTTCCTGGCTGAGGTGGAGCAGATCGTTTCAGGTCGTCGGGCGCAAATAGCCCATGACTGGCTCCAGACACCTGAAGGTGAGGCTAGGTTGGATGAGGAGGGGGGCCTGTGCTTCCAGCTGGGACGGATCGAAATGCAGAAATCCCTGTATGGTCTCCTCCAGAAAAGAGACTCATCCTTCTCTGCCCAGGCCTCGGGACTTTCGAAGCTGATGAAGAATCCAGAGGCTGCTGAAGAGAGCCCAGTCCCATCCATTCCAGCCTCTGAAGTTCCTCCCGCTCAATCCGGTAATTGATCTAATTTCTAAAAACACCTCTACAAACATCTTCCCAGGCCTGCGTGCCGCTTTTTGATCATCTTTGTCGATTGCTTGATCTGATCCGTCTAATTCTTCAATGTTGTTTGAGGTTTACGGCCCTGTTCGGGCTGACTTCTTCCCCTAGATTCCTCATTTTGGGGAGTTGACCTCTGACTTTGAGCCTGCGTACTTCATAAGTTCCGGGATGGCCTTCAGGCCTTCCTGGTCGCTTGTTTTTAATCACCTCCGTCCTTAGCATATTTTTGCCTTGATTTTCTGGTCAAAGTCGTCTTTCCTTTGTTAAGGATGACATTACCAATTTTAAACCCGTAGGCTCTTAATAGTTGAGCCAGACTGGGTGGGCTTCACTTTAGATTACTTTGACCTTGGTGATTAGCCTCTTAATTCGCGAGGCTTGTGAGCCTCTCCAGTGCAAAGTTAATTCCTTCAATTTCATCATTAGCCTTGTAAAATCAGTCTTAACCTCGGGAAAGGTCGTCTTTTCCTGTTTAAGGAAATTTGACTTTGTTTGTAAGATTGTTTAACCTTGAGAAAGGTTGTTGATGGAATATATGGCCCAGGAACCCCCGGCCCACATACTACCACTACGACAATCAAGCCCAACGGGTCCAAATGGACCGAGCCCAACAAACATATGCATGATGTGCCTTCGGCCCCACACGCCGAAGGCTTTAAACTCAGGAAACCTGGTCCATAAACATCACGAGAGAACATGGCTTGAAATATGAGCCTTCGGCACATACAGCCTTCGGCACTAAGGACCCCCAGTGTGCAGGGCCTTTGGCCTCGGTAGGTACGACCGAAGGCACTATTCTCGACAAAATCTCCTCTCGCACATGCACTGAATCGCCGCATCAAGTACAACGTCACACCTAAACCACCACATTGAATGCGGCCACGTGCTATGGTCGGCGCCACCCTGGTTGAGTTACCCTCCACCGCTGGTTGCTTGACACGTGTACCCTCGCTGATTAGATCTAGCATTTATGGCTATTTTCCCATTGTAAAGAGACACAACTTTCTATATTGAATACATATTCACTCTCTCTCTTACTTATTGCTCTGACTTCTCTCTAAGTTATTCACGGTAATAACCCCTCGAATAAGCTACCCCCGGGTACACTATCCATCATTTGGTGCTCTCGTTGAGAGGTCGAATAATCAAGTAAGAAACCCTACCCTTCAAAGGACAAAAACACCCATCGAAATGGGAAGAACCACTCGTGCCCAGTCCAAGACCCTCGAAGACAACAACCTGGCCCTCGGTGAGGTCGACGCCCCCGGAGCCTCCAACATGGCTCTTGAGGGCGGAGTCATCGTCGGGTTGGAACAGGCTGCTGTTGACCTACGTCTCCAGCTCGGAAGAAGGACCGGAGCAAAAACCAAGTGAGCCCTCCGGTCCTCACTGTCGACGTGCAGTCGGTGTTCTCTGCCTTCATACAGACGCTCACCCAGAACCCGGGGGCCTTCGGCACTCAGGTCGGGGAGAACATCGTTCCTCCCCCACCTCCACCCCCCTTCATAAACCCTATCCCTCGGATCGGGAACAACGAAGGGGTCGTTCCTCAGGATACCGCCTCCCAAGAAGTTCAGTCCCGGGACCAGCGTGGGGCGAACAAAGATAGGCCCCGGACCTCCGCACTCGAGAGACTCAGAGGAGTGCAAGATCACCGAGGGGTCCAAGGCTACCTCGGTGGTAAGGCATTCCAAAGACCTCAGGAGAGCGGAGGATCTGTCTCGAGGGCAGACGAGAGGCGTCCCCCTCAGGATAAGGGCAAGGGACTGCTCCATGCTGATGACGCCAATCACCAAATCAACCAAGCTCACTCCGCCCGCGCACAATCGCAGGGGCAGAGGCCCTCCTGAAGGACCCCAGGGACGAGATTATTGAGGCCCTCCGGCGCCGCCTCGACAACATGGAGGCCCGTCAGGCCCAAATGACAACTTCCGCTTCACAGGCGGACCCCAAATACGCCGCCATGCTAGCCAAGGTGGAGGAGATACAGAGGAAACTGGCCGAGGGCTCCAGGGAATCTGTCATCCAGCTTCGCACGAAGACGCCTTTCACTCCGAGGGTATTGGGAGCTCACTAGCTCAGATCCCTGGTAAGTATCGGGGACAATCCATAAAGTCTTATGAGGGAAGACGGATCCCCTGGAACACTATAGCAGGTACCAAAATAGCATGATGATGATGGGGGCGTCGGACGAATATTTGTGCCGCTTGTTCCTTTCCACCCTGGAAGGACCGACGTACGAATGGTTCAACCGACTGCCCGAGGGAAGCATTGACTCACGACAAGAACTCGCCCAATGTTTCTTGAAACAATTTGCGGGAAGGCATCGGTCAAAGAAACACTTCTCCCACTTACTGGAGGTAAGAAAACAGAAGAAGGAAACCCTCCGGGATTTCTTGGAATGTTGGAGGCTGGAGACGGATAAGGTCGACGGCGCCGACGACGCGACCCTTATGGCTCTCCTACAAACGGTTCTCCGCACCGGGAACTTTTCAAGGAGCCTCATCATCAAACCCCCTCACGACTACATAAGGGCCCTCCAAAGGGGAGACCGGTACGCAGAGACCGGGGAGGTGGAAAAGTGCCACCAAAACCATGAGCAACAACGTCCTAGGGCAGATGACAAGAACCATCGGGGGCCGGGAGCTCCATTCCACTAATCCAAAGGTTCAGCCACCTCAGGCGATCTCCCCCGGCATGACCAAACCAAGCCCGGAGGGGGTTACAAGAACAACTTGAAGGCCTGGGCCTGACCCGTTCTTCTGGAGCACCCTCGGACCCCCTGACGCACCCCATCAGCGTCATTCTGGACTATGCCAGGGAGAGGGGGCTAGTGGAGCGAGATTCTAGGGCGCCCTGGGAGGTCTACGCCATCAACCCCAAGGAACTCTACTGCCGTTTCCAACGACACCTAGGCCACCGAACCGATGACTGCCACCAGCTGAAGGTAGCCATCGAGAAGTTGATAGAACGGGGCCACCTATCCCAATTCATAAGGGGGTACCCTCAGCAGGCCCCCCCTGCGAAGGCAAACGCCTGGGTTATTCCAAACGCCATCCCCCTCGGCGGCCCGAAGGGTAAGAAAAGGGAGATTGGCAACCTCAGCGAGGAAGAAGGGTACAACCAGTGCCAAGCGAAAAAGCACCACATCAACATGATCACCGGCGGCAACGCGGGAGGAGACTCCACCAGCCAAAGAAAGAAGTGGGCGCAATCCCTTTACGTAGGGGAAGTCACTCATATGCCCTCCGTAAAGCGGTTGAGGGAGGAGCCCATTATATTCACCCACGCCAATCTCCCCCCAGGTTCCTTCCCCCATAGGGACGCGTTAGTGATCCAGAGTGAGATCAATAACACCATTGTCCACAGAACTTACGTTGACACAGGCAGTTCTATCAATATAATGTACCTCAGCACGTTCAAGGAGCTGCATTTGGAGAGGGGATCTCTTCGGCCCATCCGGACCCCTCTGTCCGGTTCCACTGGAGACACCATAGACTCCGAGGGGGTAATATCCCTCCTGGTACTCTTCGACGACGGGCTCTATAGAGCCAAGCTCAAAGTGGAGTTCATTGTCGTCAACATAGATTGCGCCCACAACATCATCCTTGGGCGGCCTGCCCTCGAGGACCTGGAGGCAATCATCTCCATGAAACACCTATGCCTCAAGTTCCCAGCCGAAGGAGGCATCGGGTACTCGAGGGGGAACCAGAAGCTCTCACGCGCCTGCTACCTCCAAATAAAAAAGAAGGTTAGCAAGGTTAAGTTCCGTGTAGACACCATCACCGGAACATTAGAAGAAGAAGAGAAGAGGCCGAGGGCGGAACCAACTGAGGAGGTGGAAGACTTTGCGCTCGACCCGGCCAAACTGGAGAGAGTCATAAAGATTGGAGCCAAGCTCCCCGAAAACTTGAAGATTGGCATCACAGAAGCCCTCCGCGCCTACTCCATTGTTTTTGCATGGGGGACGGAGGACATGCCTGAAATCAGCCGAAGGGTGATCACTCATCGTCTGGCGGTGGACCCTTCCTCGAAACCAGTGCAGCAGAGAAGAAGGCCCCTCTCGACCGAAAGGAGGGACTTCATAAAGAAAGAGGTCACTATGCTCCTCTCCATCAAACACATCAGGGAGGTAAAACACCCTTCATGGTTAGCTAATGTCGTCCTCGCACAAAAACCACCCTCCTTCCGCATGTGCGTGGATTACACATACCTGCACAGGGCGTGCCCTATGGATCCTTTCCCTCTACCGAACATTGACCAGCTGGTGGATGAAACGGAGGACTATGAAATCATGTCATTCATCGATGCCTTCCGAGGGTATCACCAAATCTATATGCACAAGGAAGACGCGGAGAAAACAGGCTTCGTGACTCCCAAAGACATCTTCCGACAATGGCACCCAATTTGAAACCGCACCCTTCCAGGAGTTCCTCCGGGAATGGGGAATCAAGCACCGTTTCTCCTTCGTTGCCTGCCCTCAAGGTAACGGGCAAGTTGAGAACGCCAACAACCATACTGGAAGGCCTGAAGAAGAAACTCCAGGACTTAGGAGGCAGCTAGGTCGATGAGCTCCCCAACATTCTATGGTGCTACCGTACCACGCCGAAGAGGGCAACGGGTGAAACACCTTTCGCCTTATGATATGGCTTTGAGGCAAAAGCACCCACAGAGGTCACCATACCTAGCCGACGGGTCGAGCAGTATGAACTTCAGGCCAACGAAGAAAGAATGAAGATCGACCTCCACTTGATCGAAGAAAGACGCGAGCAAGCCTACATCCGGGCAGAGAACTACCGGCGTCAAGTAAAATCATACTATGATGCCAAGGTACGTTCTCGGGAGTTCCAAGTGGGGGATTACATCCTCCACCGGAGGGAGGCGAGAAAGCCGACGGAGGGTGGCAAGCTAGCCTTAAAGTATGAAGGGCCATACATCGTCAGTGCCATGGTGAAACCTGTCACCTACAAACTTAGACACCCAAATGGGTCTAGAGTACCACGAACGTGGAATGTGCATCACTTGGTGAAGTTCTATCAATAATCCGAAGGAGGCGAAGCCAGCATAGCCCTCACCCCCTAACAGGTTATTGATTGATTACCACCCTTGGCCTCGAGCCACTTATCAATGAAAGTTGTGTTCCCCTTTACTTTTTGAAAAGTTAAAGAAAAATATACCACATTATATTGACCCCTTAGAGCGAAATGCTCAGGTATGGACGACAAAGCACATCGTATCGACCCCTTAGAGCGAAATGCTCACGCATGGCCGACGGTGTCCCAGTACGTTGGGCCCGCAAACGGCCCATGCTCAGGTATGGATGACAAAGCACATCGTATCGCGCTAAATCGCTGGCCGACGGGCCTGAAATCATGACTGAGGTGACAAAAATACCCAAAATTGGGGTTGGGAAACGGCAGCCATCGGCAACCGATCAAAAGCCTTAGCCCGCATCATAAATAGACAACGGGACCTCTCTGAGATCATGGGACGATCCAGTAGGACTCCCTACCGTCCAAGTAAATAACAACCCCCTCGACCGAAGCCTGAAAGAAGGATACCCGCTCCTCGCTCAAAGAAGCAGAGGAAGAAAATAAAAGAGGGACAGGCGAAGGCCCGTGCACTTGCCGGCCTCAAGCGAAATCCCCACAAATAAAAGAGGGACAGCCAAAGGACCGTGCACTCGCCGACCTCGAGAGAAATCCCCACGAGTAAAAGTGGGAAGCCGATGGACCGTGCACTTGCCGGCCTCGAGCAATAAAAAAAATCCCCACACAATTCGACTAAGTACATATCAGTTAAATATAAAGCAAATGTTACGCAACATGACGAAGCATGCTCATGCGGGCCAACCAGACAAACACCCGTAGGATCATTAAACATGATCCCTTATCCGAGCCTGATCCTACGTAGGGATTGGACGGAGCGTGCACGCACAGACTACTCCAAAGCACTTGGAAAAAATTCCCAAGTAGCATCCAGAGTGGCCGATGAAGATCACAGGGTAGATGACATGGACTTAGAAGATCCGAGGGAATATCCCCATCTTGGGCGAGCAAGGGATGACACCCTCATCGGCCACAACAAAGGAAAGCAGCCTCCCGACTTCAACTGACACTTAGAAATATTTCTAAAGCATGAAATAACAAAAGCAGTACAAGGACGAAGTAGACACTAAAGCCGAAAAAGCCAACTAAATATTTGCATTCAAAATATTCAAAGTACATAAAGGGGGCACATCGGCCATTACATATTAAGCGGAGAAATAAAAAAAGGGTCAAGCTTCTTCCTCGTTGGCTTGTTGAACAGGCGTATCACTGGCTTCAACGGCCGCGGAAGAAGCGGTGTCCAAGAATATGTCACCATCATCCCAATCATCCTCGCCGATGCCCGAGCTTAGGATATGGGGTTGCCTCTCCTCCACGGGGAGCTTGATCTCATCCTCCGGATCCCTCATCTTCTGAGGCAACTTCAGCTGATGAGCGAACTTCTTAGTCAGCTTCAACTCCAGGCATCTACGGCGTAACCTCCGGTAGATCAGCCGCTGCATTCGTTGTTGGCCGAGGTCATAGTACACCTTTATTTCCCTTTCGAAGTAATCTTGGCCTTCAGGACTATGCAGGCCCCAATCTTCGAGCCTGGATGCCACAACCTCAAAACACCAAGGCCGACGCTCCTCGGCTTTCCAGCCGTTGGCCAAGAACTTCTCAATGGCAGCGTCGACAGCTTTCTCTACAGCAGCCTCAGCAGCCTGCTCGGCCTCAGCTCTGACCTTCTCAGCCTCAACAGCACGGCGACGAACAGCCTCATGCGCCTCCTTCTCCTCGGCGAGCTTTTTCAGGTCATCGTCCCTATCGGCAGTCACTTGACGAATGGCCGCATCGGCTTCGTCAGCTTTGTTTTTCAGGGCCTCCACATTGCCCTATAGCCGATCCAGGCAACTCAAGGCCTCATCGGCAGAGGCAACCCTTTGCTCAACTTACTTCAGTCGGGCTATCTCCCGCTGCTGCCTCTTGTTGCTCTCCATCAGCATGAAGGCAGCCTACAAATAACAAAATGGTTAGGACGACGGTGACACCTGCAAGCATGTAAATCAAGAAAATAACAAAGTACATGGCTAACTCACTTGGACGAGGTGATCCTTTCCACCGTCATAGATCTTGACATTACCGAGCCCTTTGAGATAAGCCCGTTACTCATCTGAGACAACCTGGGAGATCACCTCGTGGCCGTCAATGATCTCATTGAACACACTGCCCTTGACGGGGTATTCAACCTCCAGCTTGTAGGTCCCTCTGACCAACTCCTTGCTGGACCTCTTCTTCCGAGTGTCTTGGAGGATAGGGAGGGGCTGAGAAACAGCAGCAGATGAAGGACCCGAAGTAAGGTCCACAATGGCGTCAGCATGGGATCCGCCATCATCTCAGACTGGGACGGCCAGGGTACCTGCATCAGGACCAGGCAAGGGAGAAGCCCTCTTGGATTTCTTGGAGGGCTACAAACCAGCCTCCGTCAGTTTCTTCTGGACGTCATCCACCGGCCGCTTCGTCTTCGGCTGGGTGGGCGGCTTCTTCAGCTGGTCAGAGCTCGACCGTGCTCCACTTGCTGCGGCTAGGTTTGCAGCCCCCTTGGCAGTCAGTTCCATGACCGCTTTCGCCATAGCCCTATTTTATAACGAATCTGCGGTCCATGACAAAGTCTGCATAGCAAAGGAAACAAACAACATTAGCAAAGCAAGGAAACAAAACGGGAAAAAGGACGTTGAGGAGGGCATTACCATCGGCTTCGGCGGGCATGCCCAAATCCAGGCCATCGACCTCCTCGAACGTCACCGTCATCCTCGGCCAAATGTCTTCATCGTCCTCTGCATCCCCATACACGAAGTACCTCATGAAGCCGAGGGCGGCCATTTTGTACTCAGTGATATAATCTTTCACGCTCCTTGGCCCATCCTTAAGGAACGCCTCCACCTGAGCATCCAGGAGCGCATTCTTCGGCACATCATGGAGATTGAACCTCCCGGTATGGCCGACGGAAGGAAACTCGGACCCTTCTTCGCCCAGTGACACAAAGACGAACTTACTCTTCCAACCATGGATGGACGAAGGAAGGTCGGTATTCTTTACCTGCTCGAGGGTGGCATAGCTCGCACAGTTTTGGTGGCTGCCTCGGCCTATCTTGTACAGGTTCACGAACAGGGCCGTCGGCGGCGTGATACCCAACTCGGAACAACGAAGAAAGAACCCGATGATCAGAGAGTAACTGCTCAGGGTCAACAAGGCCGGAGGAAGCTCCACCATGTCCAAATACTCCGTGATGAATGGATGAAGGGGGAACCTAAGCCCCTTGGCAAAACTCATGGGATACACTCCGAAATACCCGGCTGGAGGATTAAGCACATGATCCGTCGGCTTGGGTGCCCTAACCCTACCAAACGGCCCCACATACATCTGGGAGACCAAGTATTCAGCCGCGTTACTCTGTGGCCTGATGATATAGATGTTGGTAAGGTCCAAGTAGGAGAAGCCTGGACCTTTCTTCGGCCGGTGCCTCCTCTTCGGCGGAGATTTCCCTTTGACAGCAGAAAGGGGACTGGGGCACGGAATGGTGGCCGATGTGGACGCTCCATCCACTGCACGTGATACTCCAAAATCCTCACCCTCAGACGACGAGGCGACTTCCTCATCCGCACTCTCCTCATCTCTCAGCTCCCCATATTCGAAGGTAGGGGTGGGCATTTCGGTTTTCGGTTCGGTTTTCTTCGGTTTCGGTTCGGTTTCGGTTTAATCGGTTTGATAGAAAATGTACCAAATACAAATCGATTAAGTTTCGGTTTGGTTTCGGTTTGGTATGGTTCGGTTTGGAGTTCGGTTTACCAAAGTATTAAGGTTTGGATGGAAATAAAAAAATTTAACTCAAAATAATGAACAAAGAAGCGATAGTAATGAACCAAATATAATGTTAGATACAAATTTGCAAACAGTAACAAAACACATATGAACCAAAAATATATAAGCATGACACATTTGTAAGCAGCAACAACAACGGGAATGAATCAAATTATATATAAAGCCGAAACAAAAACAAAACTGGTGCTTGTAAGTAATGAACCAAATATATAGTAGTAGTAGATAATAAATTATACAGAGAAGTTAAATACTATCTACTTAAACCAATATAATTGTTATAGTTGTGAATGTTACTCTTCTAGTCATGGACACTAAAATTAAAGAATTAAAGCTTCAAAAAGATTAACATCAATCAAGTTAATGAGATAAATATTATATTTTGGTTTGGTTTAGTTTGATGTAAGTTGGTTTTGATTTGTTATATAAAAAAAATAAGAAATTATTTCATTCAATTTTTAGATTAGCTAGGTTTTATTCGGTTTTATTCGGTTTTATGATTTCGGTTCAGGTTTGATTCGATTTAATACGGGTTGGGAGGAATACTACCAAACTCAAACAAAATTACAAATGGTTCGGTTTCGGTTTGGTTTAATTCGGTTTGGTACGGTTCGGTTCGGTCAAACCGAACCGTTACGCCCACCCCTATCTGAAGGGACTCAACTCCTCAATCTCCTCACAGCACTCTTCAACTACCCCGTAATCAAGGGACTTGGCGGAGGCCTCATCGTCATACGAGTAGTACTCGTTGTCCAGTGGTTTCACAATAACAACTACCCAAGACCTAGGGGGGATTATATGGGATCTAAGTATGGCTCGTTGACTAACACTAGATTAAAGCCTAAGGAAGTAAAGTGATGGAGTATATGGCCCAGGAACCCCCGGCCCATAGACTCCCACTACTATAGCAAAGGCCCAATAGGCCCAGGAAGCACAGCAGGCCCAAATCACAGTGCCCCAAGTGCCAAACAGCCCACGACGAGCTTTACGATGCCTTCAGCCCCCTGGCCGAAGGCTCGTAAACTTACAGCACAACTTCTTTAAAGCACTCAAAGCGTCTGGGAGAAAGTGGCGAAAACAGTAGCCCTCAGCACCTAGAGCCCTCGGCACCTAGAGGCCCCCTGGGTGAGGAGCCTTCAGCCAATCACCTACGGCCGAAGGCATCTCCTTGACAGAATCTCCCACCCACATGCGCTGGATCAACGTACCGAGTACAAACGTCACATCCAACCACCGCATTTAATGCGGCCACATGCGAGTGCCAGTGCCACCCCCGTTGAGGAGACCCCTCGACCACCAGAATGATGACATGTGTCCCTATCTGGCATTTATTACTACTATAAATAGCACCCTTTTCCCCATTTGTAATCCATGCTCAATACGCTCAACACATTCTCAGCAATATATATTCTCTCTCTTACTTTTGCTCTAACTTCTCTCTAGTTATTCCCCGCAGTAACCCCTCAGATAGATACCCCCCGGGTACACTTATCCATCATTTGGTGTTCTCATTGAGAGGTCGAACAATCAAGTAAGAAACCCTCCCCTTCAGCTAAAAACACATACTAAAATGGGAAGAACCACCCGTGCTCAGTCCAAGAACCTTGAGGACAACAACCTTGCACTCAGTGAAGTCAACGCCCCCGGAGCCTCTAACAAGGCACCCGAGGGTGGGGTCATCACTGAGTTGGAACAAGCTGCTGTTGACCTGTGCCTTCAGCTCCAACAAAACGCTCCCGATGCCCGCCTTGGCATCGAAACCCGAAGGATGGACCGGAGCGAAAATCCAGTGAGCCCTCCGGTTCTCACTATCGATGTACAGTTGGCATTCTCTGCCTTCATCGAGACACTCACTCAAAACCCAGGTGCCTTCGGCACTCTGGTGCCCCTCCAACCGCAAATCGGGGAGAACGCTGTTCTTCTCCCACGGCCACCCCCCTCCGTGAACCCTACCCCTCGGGTGGGAACGACGAAGGGGTCGTGGCTCAAGACACCGCCTCCCAAGAGGTTCAATCCCGGGACCAGCGTGGTGCGAACAAAGAAGGGCCCCGGACCTCCGCCCTCGAGAGGCTCGGAGGGGCGCAAGACCACCGAGGGGTCCAAGACCGCCTCGGGGGGAAGGCGTTCCAAAGACCTTAAGAGAGCGGGGGATCCGTCTCAAGGGCAGACGAGAGGCTTCCCCATCAGGACAAAGGCAAGGCACCACTTCATGCCGATGACGCAAGGCACCAAATCAATCAGGCCCACTTGGCCCGTGTTCGTTCGCAGGGGGCGGAGGCCCTCCCAAAGGATCCCAGGGACGAAATCATTGTGGCCCTCCAACACCGGCTTGATGAGATGGAGGCTCATCGAGCACATACCGCCGTCGCCACCCCTCATGCAGATCCAAAATATGAGGTCATGTTGTCCAAAATGGAGGATATGCAGAAGAAAAAAGCTGAAGGCTCCGGGGAACCCGTCATCCAACTTCGGACTAGGACGCCATTTACCCCAAGGGTATTGGCGGCCCGAATTCTGGAAAAATACCGGGGGCAGTGATAAGTCCATTTTTGTACTTATTTTTCTTATCGAATTTAAGTGATTTTGGACTGAAAAACAGAAAAACAAGGCATGTTTTATATATTTTGATCAAGTTTCGTGAAATCAGGTAAAAATCACATCCATTATATGTTTGATGAAATTTCGGGTCAATTTAGCACAAAATGCGTCAATTCGAGTAACAAATGATATCATACCGAAAAAAGGAAGCAGAATTTCAAAGTGGTCCAGAAGGGAAAGTTAAAGAGCACAAAATTCAGAACAAGACGGACAAAAAACCTCACAGGCGCCCAAATAGGCGCCCAGATTGTCCGCCTACCAGGCCGCCTACCAACTTTTGAAAAAAAATCAATTTTGATCAAAATTGACCGGACCGGAGAAAAACGGAAGGCGGCCGACACTGGACGGAAGGCGGCCGGTCCAGGACCAGAGGCGGCCGCCTGTTTGGCCGCCTACCAGATTTTTTTTGCTATAAATACCCCGATTTTTTCTGAACTCAAACACACCTCTTCCAACCCTAATTCAGTTCAAAAAGGTCCTCTTCCTCGGCTATTTTCGCAGCTCTAAGGATTTTTGGGAGAGAGAAACTTCAATTCTTCATATCTTCTTCATTTTAGCTTCAAATTGTAAGTTCTTTATATGTATTTTCATCTTCTCAACGAGTAGAATCTGAATTTGTACTTTGTTTTCTCGATCTGTTCTTCGAAATTTTCCAGAAAATTTATTTAGTATTTCGTATTTTCTTCCATAAATTAAATAAAATAGTTGTTGATGTTGAATTTATTCCAATTGATTATATAGTTGTTCAATAGCCTCAAGGTTGTTATTTATCTGAAAAAAGTTAATTTTCACGAAGTGCAAGTAATTGTTAATTAATTTCGGTAATTTGGTGTTGTTATTGCATAAATTAAATTAATTACTTAAAAAGAGTAAAAAATTAGTTTCGGCCCTAATTCCAGTTATTTCACTGTAGTATCGCTCCCAGTAGTCAATAGAAAATTTAGAACGAATTTAGCCTATTTTTAATTGCCCTTTGTATTTTATAGTTAAAAGTGGGAAAATTATCAATTAGGGTTAAAATTGGATTTTTGGTTTAAAAATTCGTGGAAAATTCCGAAAAGTCATATTGTAGTTCCAGAGAGTTTATTTTGACAATATCTTATTTTTGTTTAAATTTTGCTATTATACATGTTTAATTCCTTGTTAATGTTTAATTTATTTACCATATTGTTGAATGCAAAAATAATGTTTTGTAGCTAAATTTGTTTTGGGCATGAATTGAGTAAAGGAATATGGATTGACTTGTTAGCCGAAAATTAGGGGTTAAAATTAATTAATTGAGCTAGTTATTCAATTTGATGAATTAGTAATTAATAATTTTTAGCCAATTTCATTAGTTAAATTTTGGAAAATTATTTCTAACTTGTCTATGAGATTAGAAAGTAATTTGAGCCATCTTTATTCAAGCACATTAATAAGGCCTAGAAATAGGATAATTTTAATGAAATGGATTTACATCTTGTCTATGAGAATTAAATTCAAATTGCTTAAATAATGAATTTAATTAGTTAATGAATTTGGCTATTTTTATTAATTAAAATTTTGGAGAATTATTTCTGCCTTGTCTATGAGATTAGAATTTAATTCAAGCCAACCATTTTTGAATACATTAATGAACCCAGAAATAGGATAAATTAATGAAAGTAATTTCTATTTTTGTCTATGAGAAAAGAAATTATTAGTCCAATTGTTGTTTTAATTCCCCTAATTACTAGGTCCAAGAATATATCCATTTCCAATTACTCAATTCATTGCCCTTACTTGCCTCAATAATTTTTTAGAATATTTAAATCCTAAATCTTTTAGTTGAAATTTGCTCCTAGTGTAATTGTGCAATTTGGCCTAGTCTAGAATACAATCACCCTTTTTGTATTGAAAAAGCTTCCAACAATTAGCGATAGCCCGTGACTAAGACTAAATTAAGAAAACTCCTCCGCCATTCCTCAAGAGACACGATACTCGGAAAAAAACCGAAAGGTTAGACTCCGTTTTACTACAACGCCGCGAAAGCGGTTATCAAATGGCGCCGTTGCCGGGGAATGGCACGGTAATTTCTTAATCTAAGTTCTAGCATAGGTGAATTCTAGTTAGGGAGACTTTTTCGCACTTGCGACATTTGTATAAAGATTTCAGGATAAATGAATGCACACCCGCTCTAAAGGAGTGGAAGGGCTACTTGAACTTAATCCTGAACCTGAACGAACTTTGTGGAAAAATCTTTTGATCCACAAGAAACCAATCATGACGGACCAAAAGACGGTGCTGCAAAACCTCACGCCAAGCTTCATCGAGGATGATAGCATAAGCGCACCAACAATAGAGGCGGCCAACTTCGAGATAAAACCCGCCATTATCAACATGATGTCTAATCATCAATTTGGCGGGTCCAAACAAGACGATCCCAGGGCCCACATGCTGTGGTTCACCAGAGCGTGCCAAACATTCCGCTTCAACGGAGTGACTCCTGACGCTGTAAAGCTGACCCTATTTCCTTTCTCACTTCGAGATAGGGCATCTCTATGATTGGATAGCTTTCCAACAGGACATTTCACGACATGGGCAGCACTACACCAGGCGTTCATGCAAGAGTACTTTCCTCCGTCGGCGGTTGCTAAAATTAAAACAGCAATCCAAAATTTTAGGCAATTCCCGACGGAATCATTAAATGAAGCATGGGATCGCTTCAAGGATATGAGAAACAAGGGTCCACTCACACTGATGGACCCTAGCAGCTTGATGTTCCATTTCTATAATGGGCTTCAAGTTGGAAGCAAAAAAGAGCTTGATTTCTCTTCGCAGGTGGGATCGTTCCTTGATATGGCGCCCGACGCCAATGAAGCTCTGGTGGAGAAGGTTACTTCCAATGCAAGATACTGGTACGATGAAAGAACTCCAGTAGCCACAAAACCAGGCTATCTCGAAGTTGACCAACTCACGGCCTTAACCGCAAAGATTGAAGGGTTGGTGGTGGAAGTGAAAAATCTGAAGGGCGAAAACAATCACACCAACCAGGTCAACCATATAGGTGCTGCCCCGAATCAGCAACCATACCGTTACTTTGGGAACTCAAACTCTGCCCCACACTCATCACAATTTAATGTTTATTCGCCTGTTTCTAATTCTACTGAACTTGTACTCTCCTGTGAGATATGTTTTGGTCCGCATTTGACCAATTCATGTCAATTAGTTGATGATTGTAATGTAAGTAACAACAGGGAGGTAAACATGCTGGAATATGGCCGAACGAAACAAGAAGGGCCATGGGCAAATCAAGGTAATAGGGGGGGTAACACAAATTACCCTCCCCAGAATTACCAGGGGAGAAATTACCAGGGCAACCAATGGCGGGGGGATTACAACAATGGTCCTCCTCGTGGAGGTTACCAAGGTAACCAGAGCTACCCCATCAACAACAATCAAGGGCACAACTTCCACGGGCGAAGCCAAGGAGGGGCAGTAAACCAATCAACCCAGAACAATCAGGTTTACGTGCCCCCACATATACGACAAACAGAGGCGGCCCAAACCTCGGAGATAGGCTTGTTGGTAGCTGAACTAGCAAGGCAACAGGAGGAAATGGCAAAATACAAAGCTAACACTGACAATCAGATCAAAACTCTGATGATGCAAATTACTCAGAATAATGTTCCCGGTCGTCAGCCTAGCACTACAGAACCTAATCCCCGTGAACATGTGCAAGCTATCACTCTTCGAAGTGGGAGACAAACAACTGAGGACAAGCAGAAGAACAATGAGGAGGAGAACCCTAGCATGACACCTGAAAAACATATTGATGCTCCAACTGAGAAGAGCATGGAACCAACATGCCCTAACACAAAGGTCACCATTGTCAAACCTTCTCTCCCGTTTCCTTCACGGGTTAGAAATGATGACGATAGTAGGAAGTAAAACAAATTCCTAGACCTACTCAAACAACTCCACGTCAACCTGCCGCTGATGGATGCATTGGCGGAGATGCCAAAATATGCCAAGTTCTTCAAGGACTTGCTGACAAACAAGAGACAGCTGCAGGAGCTCTCAGTCGTGGACCTAAATGCAGAATGCTCAGCGGTGGTTCAAAGGTCAATACCTGAAAAGCTAAAGGATCCAGGTAGCTTCACTATCCCTTGTTCAATTGACAATTTCAATTTCAATAATGCTCTAGCTGACTTGGGGGCGAGTATCAACCTGATGCCCTCCTCTATAGTCGAGAAGCTAGGACTTGGGGAAATGAAACCCACCAGGATGTGTCTTCAACTGGCTGATCGCTCAGTCAAATATCCGAAAGGAATTATTGAAGACGTCTTGGTCAAGGTTGACAAATTCATTTTCCCAGTCGACTTTGTAGTAATGGACATGGAAGAGGATAGGGAGACACCTCTTATTCTGGGAAGGCCCTTTCTGGCTACCGCCAGGGCCTTGATTGATGTCACTGATGGCTCATTAACTCTAAGAGTTGGAGATGATTTATGCACCTTCCGACTCTCCGATGTTATGAAACACCCCATAGATTCCTTGCAAGGATGTCATTTTCTTGATACTTTCGAATCAATTGAAGGATATCTATTTGGGGGAGAGAATGGACATGTAAGTGATAAAGCATGTCTGTTAAAAGAAGCAAACAGTGACAGGAGTGATGCATGCGAGAGTTGTGAGGACGTAATAATTGAGCAAGCTTCTCACGAAGTAATGTCTGAGTTCGGGGGGGAGAAAAATGAACAAAACTTAAGAAATGACCACCCCCTTTAACTAAAGAAACTCCCTGACCATTTAGAATACGCATTCTTGGATGACGAAGGCAAATGCCCTGTCGTCATCGCCGCACACTTAAGTGAGGAACAAAGGGGCAAATTACTTGGAGTCCTTAAGACACACAAGCAAGCAATTGCTCGGAAACTTGAGGACATCAATGGAATAAGTCCAACCTTTTGTACCCACACCATCAAGATAGAGGAAGGGTTTAAACCTGTCGTCCAACCACAACGACGTTTGAACCCAAACATGATGGAAGTAGTGCGTGCTGAAATCGTCAAACTGTTGGATGCGGGTATCATTTACCCCATCTCTGATAGCCAATGGGTAAGCCCGATTCATGTTGTCCCCAAAAAGGGGGGAATGACTGTCACGAAAAATGAAAAGGGTGAACTTCTGCCCAGTCGAACTGTTACCGGGTGGCGAATGGTAATTGATTACCGCAAATTGAATGAAGCCACCCGGAAGGACCATTTTCCCCTCCCCTTCATCGATCAATTAATAGAGAGGTTGGCAGGCCATAGTCATTATTGTTTCCTGGATGGCATGAGTGGATACTTCAAAATTCATGTCAACCCGGAAGACCAAGACAAAACTACGTTCACATGCCCTTTTGGGACCTTTGCTTTTCGTAGGATGTCTTTTGGTCTCTGTAATGCTCCTGCCACTTTCATGAGGTGCATGATTGCCATATTTGAAAAATACATTGGCCACTTCATGGAGGTATTCATGGATGATTTCTCTATTTTTGGGGAATCCTTTGAAAAATGTCTGGAAAACCTGGAAAAGGTACTTATCCGCTGCAAGGAAACCCACTTAGCCTTAAGTTGGGAGAAATGTCACTTCCTTGTGAAAGAGGGTATAGTACTTGGACACAAAGTGTCAAGTAACGGGGTCGAGGTTGACCGTGCGAAAATTGAAACGATAGAGAAACTCCCTCCACCAACCACGGTAAAAGCCATCCGCAGTTTCTTGGGACACGCGGGCTTTTATCGTCGTTTTATAAAGGATTTCTCTAAAATCGCAAAACCTCTCACCCGGTTACTTGAAAAAGATGCGGTTTTTATATTCTCTGATGAATGTCACCAAGCTTTCCAAACACTTAAAACACAACTTATCAATGCTCCAGTACTTGTGGCCCCGGATTGGAGTTTACCTTTCGAACTCATGTGTGACGCTAGTGACTTAGTAGTGGGAGCCATTCTCGGCCAAAGGAAGGACAAGAACTTCCACCCGATCTACTACGCTAGCAAAACTCTATCCGGACCACAACTGAACTACACCACGACTGAAAAAGAATTCCTTGCTATTGTTTGTGCTTTAGAGAAGTTTAGGACTTACATCATTCTTTCGAAGGTTATTATCTATACCGATCATTCGGCCATTAGATATCTCCTCCAAAAGCATGATGCTAAGCCTAGACTGTTACGCTGGGTTCTTTTGTTGCAGGAATTTGATATTGAAATCAGGGACCGAAAAGGGTCTGCTAATCAGGCAGCTGATCACCTTTCAAGGTTAGATGTCGAATTAGCAGAAACCTTTGGAAGATGCGAGGTGGAGGAACTTTTTCCTGCGGAGAGGTTAATGGCAATATCCGCCAAGGAACAAACACCATGGTATGCCGACATTGCCAACTACCTTGTTGGTAACGTCGAGCCTACCGACCTAACAAGGCACATGAAGAGGCGGTTCCTGTCAGAAGCAAGGCACTATTTTTGGGATGATCCATATCTATTCCGAATTTGTGCTGACCAGGTGGTGAGAAGATGTGTTACTGAAGCTGAGGGAAGAGACATACTGAAACATTGTCACAGCGGTCCTACTGGGGGCCACTTTTCAGGGAATAGAACTGCCAGACGGGTTCTGGACTGTGGGTACTTCTGGCCCACGATTTTTAAAGATGCGAATGTATTTGTTTCCTCGTGTGATAATTGTCAGCGAATCGGGAACATTTCTGGGCGCAATGAGATGCCCCAACACTATATATTACCTTGTGAGGTATTTGATGTTTGGGGCATCGACTTTGTTGGACCTTTTCCCAGCTCAAGAGGGAACAAATACATTCTTGTGGCCATTGATTATGTTTCTAAGTGGGTTGAAGCTCAGGCCTGCGTCACCAACGACTCTCGAATAGTCGTGAATTTTCTGAAAAAGTTGTTTACGAGGTTTGGTGTGCCTAGGGTTTTGATCAGTGATAGAGGGACTCATTTTCATAATGACCCTATGGCCCGACTTTTGGCCAAATATGGAGTCCAGCACCGAAGCGGAGTAGCGTACCACCCCCAGACTCAGGGGCAGGTTGAGAACACTAACAGGGATTTGAAGTCCATTTTAGAGAAAACTGTTGCCCAGACCAGGAAAGACTGGTCAACTAAACTTGACGACGCACTTTGGGCATTTCGAACCGCATACAAAACCCCGATTGGAACCACTCCATTTCGCCTAGTATACGGGAAGTCTTGCCACCTACCCGTTGAACTCGAACATAAAGCACTTTGGGCGATGAAAAATGTGTGTTTCAAACTTGACGCTGCAGGAAAAGAACGATTTTACCAGCTAAATGAACTGGAAGAGTGGAGAGCGCAAGCTTTTCATAATTCCAAACTCTACAAAGAACGGGCCAAACTCTATCATGATCAACACATCAAGGCCCGTGGTTTCAATGCTGGGGACAAGGTGTTACTGTTCAACTCCCGGTTAAAACTTTTTCCGGGAAAACTGAAATCAAGATGGTCCGGACCGTTCACGGTCGTGAAAACTTACCCCTATGGCACCATCGAGATCGAAAATGCAAGCGGGGGTCCCTTTAAGGTCAATGGCCACCAACTCAAACTTTACCACGGTGGCCCGGTCGAAAAAAGCAAGGAGATTCTCTATCTCCAGAAATTTTGAACCAAAGGAGGAAATTCGTCAAGCTAGTGACGTTAAAGAAGCGCTCATTGGGAGGCATCCCAAAAAAAAAAAAAAAAAAAAACTAACCTAAAAAAAAATGTTATTTTGTTTTTTTTTGCAGATGTCTGGAGGAGGAAGCGACGATCCCATCTTTCAGGAGCCACCACTGGCTAGGCATGACCCAGTGCACGTACCAGATATCCCATTCGCTACTGATGCTGACCGCACACGCTTCCAGACGTGGGGGCAGTACCGCACCCTTCTAGCTCCCATGATCCTGGATCAGAGGATGCTCGAGGAATGGGGATACTGGGCCGACATTGATGCTCTACTAGGAGATTCCTTGTGGCGTGGGATTCTATCCATACAGGAGAGAGCCAGCTTCCCATTGACGATGGAGTTCCTATGCTCTCTACGCTTCACTCACTACGGCCACACTGTGCACACAGGATCTGTCATTAGGCCGGCGACTCAGATGAGATTCACTATCATGGGCATCGAGCACTCCATCGCTGTGGCTGAGCTCGGATGGAGGATTGGGCTCTATGCTCCTGCATATACACAGACAGACGAGTTCTGTGCTCTCCCGACGCATTTACCTGAGGCATTTGATATTGATGAGTTCTGGCACAGGCACTCCACAGACACCAGACCGTTCCTCCGCATGCACCCCCAGTCGAGCCGGTGGAGGCAGACTCACTGGTATATACTCTCCTTTGTACTCTCTTGTGGTTTTTTTGGACGACCTAACAACACGAACAGGTTGTCCAAAAAGGACATCCTATTCTTTTGGAGTCTGGTTCACCGCACCCCGGTGAATATGGCAGTCCTCTTGGCTCGTTTCTTCCGGAGTCAGGGGAAGAGTGTTCGCCGCACGATCCAGGCAGGGCCCTTCGTCACTACTCTCGTCCGGTCTTTCTATCCTGACCTAGACATTTCAGATCTACTCCCACTACAGGATAGCATTCGCATTCTTAGATCCTCATCCTTTGGGAACATGAGGATCAAGAAGAAGCGAAATATTCAGGAGCTGCCGGGCATTGAGCAGTCGACACAGCAGAGTAGCTCTTCTCGAGCCCCACCACACAGGAGACCTGGTGAGCCAGCCTCGGACATGCCTAGTGCCTCAGATTGGAGTGCGATGATGGACGCGATGAGGGGTCTTCAGACCTCATTCATAGATTTTCAGGGTGCACAGGAGAGAGCATTTCGGGAGATGCGAGAGGCACATGCGTCGGCCCTGGGAGAGTTCAGAGATTATAGACTGGCACAGGAGGGAGCCAACAGGGATATTCTGGAGCAGCTAGAGACCCAGCGACTAGATATTGAGGAGATACGAGAGTGGCTGCGGCCTAGTCATGGATCACGGGATGACACAGGCGATGCCTAGATTTGCTTCTTCCTTGACATTTATTTTTTGTTTGTTTGTTTATTCAGGATTGGACATTGCGCTGCTCTTTTGACTTGAATGCTCTCACAAACTAGCTATGGATGCTGTAAGAATTTTTTTATTCCTGTTTTCATTATTCCTCTTCACAAAATCTTTTCAAAACTCAAGTGTGAGGAAAGAACCAAAAAAAAAAATGTGCCTTTATTTCTAAACTTTGTGCAGACCTCGAGGGCGAGGTCCAGCTCAAGTGTGAGGAGGTTGCGTTTTACACTCAAAATGTTAAAACCCTGTTTTAGATCAATCTTTTTACTATTTTTGATATGAAACATTCACCTCTCAATTGTTATCAATCACATAATAGCTTAGAGGATCACCCTTATTATAAGAATTTACTTTTATTATTATTTTTAGAAAACTTGAAATTGTTATGGATTTTTGGTTGCGAATGTAAGGGGTCGATTTTGTTTTAATTGGACATTCATTTTATTCAAAAAAAAAACACTTTTTAATAAATCTCTTCAAAACTCATTGTTATAGGACAATTCCATCTCCGAAAAGGGGCTCTGTTTCATTCGTTAATCATAGTCTGTGAGAATGAAATATGCATCTACCATGGGATAACACCGCCAACAAGAGTCGAAAAGAGACAAAAAAAAAAAATATAATAATAATTTGTGAATAAGATAAATGTCCAAATTAGAATAATGAAAACCTTGGGATAAAGAATTGATTGGTGGTTTAACATAATCAATATTTTTTTTTAATAATAATTTTAAATTCTTGTATTTTGGGTGATTTTTCTAAAATGTTTAAAAATTGACAATAAAAAGGGGGATTTTTGTTTCTATTTCTTTAATAGCAATTCGATTATGATTCAGTCAGGTTTTACCATTTTTGAGTGTGTTTGCAACTAATTTGTCGCTTGAGGACAAGCAACGCTTAAGTGTGAGGAGATTGATAAGTCCATTTTTGTACTTATTTTTCTTATCGAATTTAAGTGATTTTGGACTGAAAAACAGAAAAACAAGGCATGTTTATATATTTTGGTTCAAGTTTCGTGAAATCAGGTAAAAATCACATCCATTATATGTTTGATGAAATTTCGGGTCAATTTAGCACAAAATGCGTCAATTCGAGTAACAAATGATATCATACCGAAAAAAGGAAGCAGAATTTCAAAGTGGTCCAGAAGGGAAAGTTAAAGAGCACAAAATTCAGAACAAGACGGACAAAAAACCTCACAGGCGCCCAAATAGGCGCCCAGATTGTCCGCCTACCAGGCCGCCTACCAACTTTTGAAAAAAAATCAATTTTGATCAAAATTGACCGGACCGGAGAAAAACGGAAGGCGGCCGACACTGGACGGAAGGCGGCCGGTCCAGGACCAGAGGCGGCCGCCTGTTTGGCCGCCTACCAGATTTTTTTTGCTATAAATACCCCGATTTTTTCTGAACTCAAACACACCTCTTCCAACCCTAATTCAGTTCAAAAAGGTCCTCTTCCTCGGCTATTTTCGCAGCTCTAAGGATTTTTGGGAGAGAGAAACTTCAATTCTTCATATCTTCTTCATTTTAGCTTCAAATTGTAAGTTCTTTATATGTATTTTCATCTTCTCAACGAGTAGAATCTGAATTTGTACTTTGTTTTCTCGATCTGTTCTTCGAAATTTTCCAGAAAATTTATTTAGTATTTCGTATTTTCTTCCATAAATTAAATAAAATAGTTGTTGATGTTGAATTTATTCCAATTGATTATATAGTTGTTCAATAGCCTCAAGGTTGTTATTTATCTGAAAAAAGTTAATTTTCACGAAGTGAAAGTAATTGTTAATTAATTTCGGTAATTTGGTGTTGTTATTGCATAAATTAAATTAATTACTTAAAAAGAGTAAAAAATTAGTTTCGGCCCTAATTCCAGTTATTTCACTGTAGTATCGCTCCCAGTAGTCAATAGAAAATTTAGAACGAATTTAGCCTATTTTTAATTGCCCTTTGTATTTTATAGTTAAAAGTGGGAAAATTATCAATTAGGGTTAAAATTGGATTTTTGGTTTAAAAATTCGTGGAAAATTCCGAAAAGTCATATTGTAGTTCCAGAGAGTTTATTTTGACAATATCTTATTTTTGTTTAAATTTTGCTATTATACATGTTTAATTCCTTGTTAATGTTTAATTTATTTACCATATTGTTGAATGCAAAAATAATGTTTAGTAGCTAAATTTGTTTTGGGCATGAATTGAGTAAAGGAATATGGATTGACTTGTTAGCCGAAAATTAGGGGTTAAAATTAATTAATTGAGCTAGTTATTCAATTTGATGAATTAGTAATTAATAATTTTTAGCCAATTTCATTAGTTAAATTTTGGAAAATTATTTCTAACTTGTCTATGAGATTAGAAAGTAATTTGAGCCATCTTTATTCAAGCACATTAATAAGGCCTAGAAATAGGATAATTTTAATGAAATGGATTTACATCTTGTCTATGAGAATTAAATTCAAATTGCTTAAATAATGAATTTAATTAGTTAATGAATTTGGCTATTTTTATTAATTAAAATTTTGGAGAATTATTTCTGCCTTGTCTATGAGATTAGAATTTAATTCAAGCCAACCATTTTTGAATACATTAATGAACCCAGAAATAGGATAAATTAATGAAAGTAATTTCTATTTTTGTCTATGAGAAAAGAAATTATTAGTCCAATTGTTGTTTTAATTCCCCTAATTACTAGGTCCAAGAATATATCCATTTCCAATTACTCAATTCATTGCCCTTACTTGCCTCAATAATTTTTTAGAATATTTAAATCCTAAATCTTTTAGTTGAAATTTGCTCCTAGTGTAATTGTGCAATTTGGCCTAGTCTAGAATACAATCACCCTTTTTGTATTGAAAAAGCTTCCAACAATTAGCGATAGCCCGTGACTAAGACTAAATTAAGAAAACTCCTCCGCCATTCCTCAAGAGACACGATACTCGGAAAAAAACCGAAAGGTTAGACTCCGTTTTACTACAACGCCGCGAAAGCGGTTATCAGGCAGCCCATCAGGCCCTATGAAGGAAAGACGAACCCTCAGGAACATTACAACCGCTACCAAAACAACATGATGATGGTGGGGGCATCGGACGAGTATTTGTGCCGTTGGTTCCTCTCCACCTTGGAGGGACCGACGTACGAATGGTTCAACCGACTGCTTGAAGGCTGCATCGATTCATGGCAAGAACTCGCCCAACGCTTCTTGACGCAATTTGCAGGAAGGCGCCGATCAAGGAAACATTTCTCCCACTTGCTGACAGTGAGACAAAAGAAGGAGGAGACCCTTCGGGACTTCTTGGAACGTTGGAGGACGGAAGCTAATAAAGTTGATGGCGCTGACGATGGGACCCTCCTGGCCCTCCTTCAAACAGTCCTTCGCCCCGGGAACTTTTCAAGGACCCTCATCATCGAACCTTTCCGCGATTACATAAGGGCCCTGCAGTGGGGGGACCAGTACGCTGAGGCCGAGGAGGTGGAAAAGTGCCATCACAACCCCGATCAGCAATGCCCTCGGCTAGATGACAAGGGTAACTGGGGTCCGGGGGCTCCCCAGAATCAATCCAAGGTTTCGGCACCCCCCAGTGATCGCCCCCGGCATGGCCAAGCCAACCCCGGGGGACGTTACAAGGGAAAACCGAAGGCCCATTCTTTTGGAGCACCCTCGGACTCCCTTGACGCACCCCATCAGTGTCATCCTAGACTTCGCCGAGGAGAGGGTCCTCGTGGAGCGCGACTCTCGCGCACCCCTGGAGGTATACGCCATCAACCCCAATTATCCTTATTGTCGGTTCCACCACAACCAAGGGCACAACACCGACGACTGCCATCAGTTGAAGACGGCCATTGAAAGGTTGATACAGGCAGGCCACCTGTCCCAATTCATGAGAGGCCCTCCACCTCAGGGGGACCCCTCACTACCAGGGCCCCCCTAAGAAAGCAAACGCTTGGGTCAACCCAAACACCACCCCCTCGGTGACCCGAAGGGTAAGAAAAGGGAGATTGGAAACCTTGATGAGGAGGAGTACAACCAGTACCAAGAGAAAAAGCGCCACATCCATATGATCACTAGAGTCAACACAGGAGGGGACTCCACTCGCCAGTGGAAGAAGTGGGCTCAAATCGCTATACGTGGGGAAGTCACTCATATGCCCCCGGTAAAGCAGCTGAGGGAGGAACCCATCACCTTCACCAACGCCGATCTCCCCCGGCTTCCTCTCCGCACAGGGATGCCCTCGTCATCCGTACGGAAATCAACAACACCGTCATCCACCGAACTTACATTGACACGGGCAGCTCCGTCATTGTAATGTACCTCAGCACATTCAGAGAGCTGCATCTGGAGAGGGGGTCCCTTCGGCCCATCAAGACCCCTCTCACCGGCTTCACCGGGGACACCATTGATTCCGAGGGGGTCATTACCCTCCTGGTACTATTCGGCGATGGGCTTCATATAGCCAAGCTCGAAGCGGAGTTCGTCATCGTCAACATCGACTGCGCTCACAACATCATCCTCGGCAGAACAGCCCTCGAGGACCTCGAAGCCATCATCTCCATGAGGCATGTATGCCTCAAGTTCCACGCCGAGGGAGGCATCGGGTACTCAAGGGGGAATCAAAAACTTGCCCGCGCTTGCTACCTTCAAGTGACAAAGAAGGTTAGTAAGACCGAGTTCCATGCTGACACCATCATCGGAATCGTGGAGGAAGAAGAGAAAAGGCCGAGGGCTGAGCCCACCGAGGAAGTAGAAGACTTCGCACTCGATCCGACTAAGCCAAAGAGAGTTGTGAAGATCGGAGCCAAGCTCCCCAAAGACCTGAAGACCGGCATAACTGAAGCCCTCCGTGCCTACTCCATTGTTTTTGCATGGGGGATGGAGGATATGCCCGGAATCAGCCGAGGGGTCATCACCCACCGCCTCTCGGTGGACCCTTCGGTCAAACCTATACAACAACGAAGAAGACCCCTCTCGGCCGAGAGAAGGGATTTTGTGAAGAAGGAGGTCGCCATGCTCCTCTCCATCAAGCACATCAAGGAGGTAAAATACCCCTCATGGCTGGCTAACGTAGTCCTCGCACAAAAGCCGCCCACCTTCCGCATGTGCGTAGACTACACTGATTTAAACAGGGCGTGCCCCATGGACCTCTTCCCCTTGCCAAATATTGATCAACTGGTGGATGAGCCCGCAGGGTGCGAGATCATGTTCTTCCTCAATGCCTTCCGAGGGTATCACCAAATTTTCATGCACGAGGAAGACGCCGAAAAAACAGCCTTCATGACTCCCGAGGGCATATTCTGCTACCTTGTGATGGCCTTCGGCCTAAAGAACTCGGGCGCCACTTAAACCCAGATGGTAGCCAGAGTCTTTCAGGCCGTCCTAGGGCGCACCATGGAGGCCTATGTTGATGACATGATTGTCAAAAGCAAACGGTCATCAAGCCATGCTGACGACCTCCGGGAGATCTTCGCCATCATGCAAAAGTTCAACCTTCGGCTGAACCCGAAGAAATGCACCTTCGGCGTACAAGGAGGCAAATTCTTAGGCTACATGGTGAGCCGAAGGGGTATCGAGG
The DNA here is from genome assembly GCA_945859875.1 of Cuscuta europaea. NCBI lineage: Eukaryota > Viridiplantae > Streptophyta > Magnoliopsida > Solanales > Convolvulaceae > Cuscuta > Cuscuta europaea. The sequence continues at coordinate 415,681 of CAMAPE010000006.1, forward strand.
CCAAACCCGAGAAAATCTAGGCCATCAACAACATGGAGCCCCCACGCAACGTGAAGGAGGTCCAACGGTTGGCGGGCCGCCTGGCAGCCCTCAATCGCTTCCTATCCAAATCGGCAGATAAGTCTTTACCCTTCTTCCAGATCATGAGGAAGACCGCCGGCTTCCAATGGACTTCAGAATGCCAGGAGGCCTTCGACGAGCTAAAACAATATTTATCTTCACCCCCTGTGCTCTCCAAACCCAAGGTAGGAGAAACTCTATACCTTTACCTGGGCGTCAGCTCGGCTGCCATCGACTCAATGCTCATCCGGGAGCAAGATGGCGTCCAACATGCCATCTTCTATGTTAGCAAGACCCTCAGGGAGGCCGAACTCAGGTACTCCCCCGTGGAAAAAATAGTCTTGGCCATTGTTTGGACTGTGAAGAAGCTTGGCCACTACTTTCAGGCCCATCCGATCCAGGTCCTCACTCACCAACCCCTCGGCGCCTTGATGAGGAGTCCCACCAGCTCCTCCCGAATGGTAAAATGGGCTATATTCCTCAGCCAATACAACACCGACATCCGTCCGAGGCCTGCCATAAAGGGCCAAGCCCTGGCAGACTTCGTGACGGAATGCACGGCCAGATCAGCGGTGGATGAGGAGCCCTCGGCACCTTCAGACGAGTGGTGGACCCTTTATACCGATGGCTCCTCAGCCACCAAAGCATGCGGAGGAGGGGTAGTTCTCATTACTCCCAAAGCTTTCCGAGCCTACTATGCCATCCGCTTCTCCTTCAAAGTCTCCAACAACGAAGTAGAATATGAGGCCCTCCTCTGTGGCGTTCGACTGGCAGCAAATATGAAGGCCAGAATGATCCACGTCAGGTGTGACTCCAAGCTTGTTGTGGACCAAATCTCCGGGGAGTATGAGGCCAAGTAAGGGAGGATGAAACAATACAAGGAGGCGGCTAAAGAATTGTTCAAGGTATTTGAGGCACACTCTCTCACCCAAATACCGAGGGCTCAAAATTTTGAGGCCGATATTTTATCAAAACTCTCGGATGAATCTCCCGAGCACCTCTCCAAAATTGCAAGGATAGAAGAGCTCAGCCTCTCAAGCATACACGCCAGTCCCATCATGAATATACAACAAAGACCGGAGGACTGGATCTCAGACATCATTGCCTTCATCACCACAAGGCAACTGCCCGAGGATGAGGCCCGCACCAAGCTAACAAAATTGAGGGCACCCAGCTACACCATCGAGGACGGAAGGCTCTACAAACGATCTTACAATGGCACGCTGCTCCGGTGCCTTCATCAAGATGAAGCCGAAGTTGCAATGGAGGAAGTGCACAGTGGCACTTGTTCAGCTCATCAGGGACCTTCTCCATGTCCCGAAGGCTCATAATCCAGGGCTACTTCTGGCCTACGATGGCCCGAGATTGTGCGGATCTCGCCCGAAGGTGTACCACATGTCAACACTTCCAGAAAGCCCCCGACAGGCTAACGGTCAAATATGCCCCCATTAGCACATCTATACCCTTCGCTAGATGGGGCATAGACCTTGTGGGCCCTCTGCCGAGGGGTACCTCCAACAACAGGTACATCATCATTTTCATTGACTACTTCAACAAGTGGGTGGAGGCTGAGCCCCTCGCCAGCATTAGTGAGGTCAGGTGCCGCCAATTTGTCCTAAAGAACATTCTCACAAGGTTTGGTGTCCCCCAACAAATCATCTCCGACAATGAGACCCAATTTGAGGCAGCCCCCTTTTGTGTTCTCCTAGAGGCATGGGGCATCAAGCACACCTTTTTATCCGTTGCCTACCCCCAAGGCAACGATCAAGTGGAGAATGCCAACCAGACATTACTTGAGGGCCTCAAAAAGAAGCTGGAGGCCGAAGGGGGAGGCTGGGTACAAGAACTCCACAATATCCTATGGGCTTACCGCACCACCCCTCGGTGGGCAACAGGTGAAACACCCTTCTCCCTGTGCTATGGATCTGAAGCTAAAGCTCCCACTGAAGTGACCCTTCCTACCCGAAGGGTAGCCCAATATGATCTTGAAGTCAACGACGCCAACATGGCCCTCGACCTTCACCTTATCTCAGAACGCCGAGAGCAAGCCTTCATACGAGCGGAAAAATACCGAAGGCAAATCAAAAGCTACATCGACGCCAAAGTCCGTTCTCGAGAATTCCAAGTGGGGGATTATGTCCTACGACGAAGGGAAGCAAGCCACCCAACCGAGGGCGGTAAAATGGCACCCAAATTTGAGGGCCCATACATCGTTGCAGCCGTCATCAAATCGGGAACTTACAAGCTCAAACGCCCCAACGGGACCGAGGTCCCCGACATCGGAATGTACACCATCTGGTTAGATTTTATCAGTAATGTTAGAGCGGCCAAGCCCTCATAACTAATGAATGTATTATTCTACGGCCCAAGGCCTTCAAATTTGAAGACATATTGAAGACACCAAGAACAAGAAACAAGACACATATGAGCGGCCAAGCCCTCATGCAGACTCATGGCCCAAGGCCTTATTACAAGACCCCTCGGCACCAAGTGCCGAGGGTTGACACTCCAATCACCTACGGGAAACACCAAGTGTTGTTAAGAAGACCCCTCGGTACCAAGTGCCGAGGGTACGTACTCCTATCAACTCCAGACAGCGGAAAACACCAAGTGTTCCCTTTTGAAGACCCCTCGGTACCAAGTACCGGGGGCTGAAACAAACACCAATTGTTGTTTCTGAAGTCGTACCCCTCGAGGACACATTCATACCGAAGGCGCCACCTATCGGTGCCGGCGGCACGTAGTGCCCCCAGCCATTTGCAACCAGTGTGCAAATGAAAAACCTTCCTTGAAACGCTTTCCACGCCATTACCCCAAGGGTATGGCAGACAACTAATATGCCCAGGATTCGACTTTCAAAAACGAAACGCTTTCCGCACCACTACCCCAAGGGTATGGCAGGCAACTAATATGCCCAGGATTGGACTTTCAAAACCGAAACGCTTCCCGTGCCATTACCCCAAGGGTATGGCAGGCCACAGACTATGTCTCGTGTCCAGGGAACGACTTTCAAAACTGAGGCACTTTCTGTGCCATCCCCCAAGGGGAGGCAGGCTACAAACTATGTCTCATGCCCAGGAAACGACCCTCGATCCCCTCGGAACTCGGAAGGTTAACCCGAGGGGGGAGCTAATGGTGTATGTTGTTGCCTCCCGATAGGCCAAGCCTTACCAAGAAACCAAGTTTCTTGAAGCCTTCCCTTCACTACCAAAAAAAATAAAAAAAAGTGGGGTGAAGGGGAGTAGACTCAACGAGAAATCAGCGAGTGCACAACTTCAACAAATCACAGCAGGAAGCCCTTCGGCATCACAAGACAATACAGATCATACCGAGGGCTCCCCATGGGAACACCCCTGGTACTTATAAACCACTAATCCTCGAAGGTTACTATTAGACGAATACCATCAAGGAATAACGGAGCCCACTTTCTGGCTGCCTCCGGCATCACCAACACTGAAGGCTCACATTACCAAAGCGAAGGCATCTGCTACGCATTACCAGAGGCCAATCTTACAAACAAAGGGAAATGACTCTAAATCTACAAAGTTGAGTGCCTCCGAGACCACCATCCTTCACCAAAAGATTTCTTACTCCAAATACTACAAATCGAAGGGTCTATTCACCAAGGGACAAATTATGAATTATCGCAAAAATTCTAAGTCCTAAAATGCTTGGTCCTCTGTCAAATTATCATCCATCCGAGGGCAGTACACGAAGGCTGGCACATAAAATTTAAGCCTCCTATCTCATCCAGCCAGAGGGGCCTACTAACCAAGGGCTCAGTAGCCAAACCACACTTAGAAAATTTCTAAGTCCAAACTGATTGGTCCTCGGTCAACTATCAGTGCAACGAAAGCTAAGTGGAAAACTACATTTCAAACTCACATTGCAACGAAGGCCACTCCACTTCATACAACAAGAAGTGCCTACTAACCGGAAGCTCAGGGAAAAAAACTACACTTAGAAAATTTTTCTAAGTCCTAAATATTTGGCCCTCGGTCAAATCTCCATGCAGCCAGAGGGGCCACACAACCAAAGGCTTGGTGGAAGGACTACACTTAGAAAAAATTTCTAAGTCCTAAATATTTGGCCCTCGGTCAAATCTCCATGCAGCTAGAGGGGCCACACAACCGAAGGCTTGGTGGAAGAACTACACTTAGAAAATTTTTCTAAGTCCTACATATTTGGCCCTCGGTCAAATCTCCATGCAGCCAGAGGGGCCACAAAACCGAAGGCTTGGTGGAAGAACTACACTTAGAAAAATTTTCTAAGTCCTAAATATTTGGTCCTCGGTCAAATCTCCGTGCAGCCAGAGGGGCCACACAACCGAAGATTCAGTGGTGAAGCAACACATAAAATTTTTTCTAAGTCCTAAACAACTGACAACTCAAACATCAAAGTACGAGGGCATTCATTCACAAGGCAAATTCGAAGGCATTCATTTCACAAAGAAAAGACAAAAGCATACATTCAAAGAAAAAAGCAAATTATATATAAAAGGCCCGAAGGCAGGCATTCATTCATCAACAGGGAATAAAAAGTTGTTTGCCATCATGGCCGAAGCCGAAAGTTACATGGATGTTTATACAAAAGATGTTCAAAATTACACGACCACAACATCATCAACAACTTCAACAGCACCCCCCTCGACAGGCTTAGAGGAAACATCCCCTTCGGCCCCTTCATCATCATCACTCGGTGCCTCCGCCATTAGGACCGAGTCTTCAAGAACCGGCCTCTCTTCGCCCGGGGGGAGGGGAACACGAATGTCTGGTTGCAAGGGGGATGCCATATGCCACCGGGTCAAACTTCTCTGGATCAATTTGGAAGTGCCTGGCGAGCCTCCGGTAAACGAGGGCTTGGGTGAAATACTCACCGCCCTCGTAACAACTCTTGCCCTTACGGGCCATCCACTCAATCCCGGGGCCCTTAACCCAGACATCCACCGAGGCCGCAACTACCGAGGCCACCCATTCCTCCTGGCTCTCAGCTTTCCACCCCTCAGCATGGAAGGCGGAAATAGCGTCCTCCCGGGCTTTGACAATGGCTTCCGCTTTTGCAGCCTCGGCCTCGTCAGTAGCTTTCTGTGCGGCCTCGGCAGCAATCTTGGAAGCTTCAGCTTCCTTTTTGGCTCTTTCGGCCTCCTCCTTCGCTTGCCGAAGGTCCTCCTCCAGCTGGGCCATCTGCCTCACAACGTCAAGGTTGTCATGGATCAGTTTTTTCATCTTCTCAGCCCCCTGGGCCTTCTGAAGGCGCCACTCCTCTAGCCTTCGAGCCTGCTCACCGAGGGGAATACAAGCCTGAAGATAACAAAGGAATCAGGACACCATACAAAGTACTCAAAGGCAAAACGGAAACAAAGGAGACAACTCACAGTGAGGGAAGATCGGAGGATCTTGGACTCAAGGGCTTCGTCCTCAAGCCTGCCGAGGGCGGCCCTATTGAACGAAGGAGTAGCACCCCGAAGGAACTCTATCGGATCCACGGTCCCCTTCAGGAGGGAAGAAGGTATGTCCTTTCGGGGTAAGCCCCCCTCGCCCCTCTGTGCCGAAGGAGGACTAGAGGCAATGGTCTCCGCCACAACATGGAGCCCGGAGGAAGAGTCCTCCCCCACGACCACAACCAGGGGAGTTTTCTTCTCAGCATCCCCTCTCCGGGGGTTCTTCCCTTGGGGACCTGGACCTTTGCCCACCGGCTTCCTCTTGGCGGCGACATCAGCAGGGGCAGTAGCCGAGGGCTCCCCACCCTTCTTGGGGAGTGCGTCGAGGGGCTTCTGAACGCCCACATCCTTTTTTGGGCTCCTTCGTCGACTTCTTCATGAAGCCCGTGAAGTTTCTCAGGTCCATTTCAGCACCTGCAAAATAAGGCAAACAAATGAGACCGGAGGGTCAGAAAAAAAAACTAATCTACGCAAAAATCCTAAGTACAAAAAAGGCAGAGCCTTCGGAGACCTACCTCCTACAAAATGATCAAGGACGGGGTACTTAGCATCCGTCTCCCCTAAGAAACGAAAACGCCGGAAGCCTAGCCCATACAAGTCATCGTCAAGGGTCAGCTCATTGACCATCATGTGCTTTTTGCGCCCCTCAGGGATAGCAGAGATGGTCTTCCCTGCCTTCTCGAGGGCAGCATTCCCTACCTTCGGATGTCGCCTAAAACGGTCCCGCAGCTCCCTCGGGAATGGATTACCTGGCCTCTTCACATAACAAAACCGGTCCCTCCAGCCCTTGTGAGACGAGGGCACGTTGTCAAAGAGTCTTCATTGGGCAATCTGTTGAAGGTTCGCGTAGCCTTCGGAATTAGCATGCCCCCCCTGGCACAGGTTGAAGCTCTGGAAAAAGAGGTCCAGACTAGGGGCCACCCCCGTGATTCGCAGAGATGCAGGAAGGCCGCAATATATGAATGGCTGTTTGGGGTAAGTTGACAGGGGGCTAGACCAACGTACCTGAGGTACTCCAAGAGGAAGGGGTGCAATGGGAACCGGAGGCCTATTGAAACGGAGAGGATGTGGACTGCGAAGCACCCCTCGGGAGACCGGGAGACTACGTCATTCGGACCTGGATCAACCACATCCGCTGAAGGCCCCACGTGCAATTGCGTCACATAGCATTCGTCCCGATCAGACCTCGAACTTATCGCGAGGGCAGCAGTGTTCAACCACGAATACCCCTCAGGAATCCCCACTGACTTCCCGAGATCTGCAGCACTACCTTTCTTCTTGGCCCCCCCGGCCTTCTTACTCTTCTTCGCCGGGGCCACCCTGAGAGGTTCCGAGTTGAGTGGCCGGGAGGTGCTGGCCTCACCCGCATTCCGGGGGGAAGGACGGCAACAATGACCTTCATCCTCTCCTTCTGCTCCTTCTGCTCAGCAACCTGAACGGCGAGGGCCATCTCCTCGACCTTGATCACCTGCTCGAAGTCCTCAGCTTCGGCCTCGGCAACGAGGTCTTTCTGTACCTCCATGGCCATCACAACATCATTCCCGGCCGAGGGTTGCTCACTCGTGGATTCCACGTCTGAGATACTCTCCTCCTCCATCGAAGGCTCCCTCGAGATGTTTTGTGAGTCGCTTTGCGAAGACATCCTCGAAGGCTAGGGGACGAGGGTTTCTACAACAGATGGCTACCTAAGGAACTATACCACTTAGCCTAAGGCTACGAAAGCTGAACTCACCAAGAAAAAAAGCAAAGTATGCTGAAGGCAACATAGAAGGGATCGAAGACTGACCTTGAAAGCTGGTAGTTTGACCGAGGGAAAGTTTATCTCTCTAGGAAAAATTTGCCAGAGCTTCGCTAAACAATTGAAACGCACAAGGGGAAATGAATCGGGCAAGGGGTATTTATAGGCACCCAGATCCGGGCTTGGGCCCAAAACCGGGCCTCCGGTTACGAAAGTCATCATTACACGCCGCCCATTCCGCCAACCGGTGGTGCCCGCCCAAAGCTAGCCAACAGCCACGCGCCACGTGGAAGTCCTCTCCAACGGCTACTTTTTAAACGTTCCATATGCCAACAGTATGATTGCAACGGCTATATTTTGAAATCACAGAGGCGCTCCCGACCGGTACCCCTCATATAACATCACTAGTGCCTTCGGGCTTTCTCCTTCAGGAGCCCACGGCTTAACAACGGGAAAACCCCTCGGGACCCCCAACCCTAGACGTGTTGGGAATCAGGAGTCCCTCAGGGCCACACCCCCAAACCCCTCATCAGTGGTTAGCCTTCGAGTGCCCTCATCCCCAGCTTGTCAATAGCCAGAGAATCCCCCCGGCAACACAGCAACTACCACTTACATTCATCACGCCCTCAACCCCATGGATTGAGGGACTCCCCTTCGGCATCTCCTGGGATATTTACAAAGCGCCTTCGGCAAGTCAAAACACGCGCCCTCAGATCAAGGGTAGCCTTCGGCATCAACTTTGTCCTTCATCCCAGACCAAGGTTTCACCTTTTTGAGTCATCATTGGGGGAATTCGGTGCACTCTCTTTCCCTCATTAGGATTTTTTCCCACGGGGTTTTCCCTAATGAGGTTTTTAACGAGGCATCCCCCCAAAATGAAACGAAAAGTGTCAACCTTCGGCCCCATGTGACAGCGGGCACTATTCTACTCCTCTTCACCACATTACATGTGCCTCAAGGAGTGGGGGACTGGAGGACCCCTTCGGGAAAAATCACAAAAATGCAAAAGCTCAAAAATCTCCCCAAAACAGCAACATGACCCTTCAGCCCCAAAATGTGGGGGACTGAAGGGCTGCCCCCTTGCAGAATCGTGTGCAAACGCAAACCTCCCTCGAGTTTACAAGCTACAACAAGGCAGCATCAGAGGACAACCGCAATTACTCCTTTTCCCTCAAGTACCTTTCGGCAAAAGGAGTGAGGGACTCCTGATGGAGTATATGGCCCAGGAACCCCCGGCCCATAGACTCCCGCTACTATAGCAAAGGCCCAATAGGCCCAGGAAGCACAGCATGCCTAAATCACAGCGCCCCAAGTGCCAAACAGCCCACGACGAGCTTTGGGATGCCTTCGCCCCCCTGACCGAAGGCTCATAAACTTACAGCACAGCTTCTTTAAAGCACTCAAAGCGTCTGGGAGAAAGCGGCGAAAACAGTAGCCCTCGGCACCTAGAGCCCCCGACACCTAGAGCCCTCGGCACCCAGAGGCCCCCTGGGTGAGGAGCCTTCGTCCAATCACCTACGGCCAAAGGCATCTCCTCGACAGAATCTCCCACCCACATGCGCTGGATCAACATACCGAGTACAAATGTCACATCCAACCACTGCATTTAATGCGGCCACATGCGAGTGCTAGTGCCACCCCGTTGAGGTGACCCCTCGACCACCAGAATGATGACACATGTCCCTATCTGGCATTTATTACTACTATAAATAGCACTCCTTTCCCCATTTGTAATCCATGCTCAATACGCTCAACACATTCTCAGCAATATATATTCTCTCTCTTACTTTTGCTCTGACTTCTCTCTAGTTATTCCCCGCAGTAACCCCTTGGATAGATACCCCCCGGGTACACTTATCCATCACAAAGTATACAAGAAAACGGAGAAAGGTTGACGAACTAACCTTTGAAGTTTTGAAGAGAGTGAAGAACACTGACGAACATCTTATCTCTCTAGAAAATCCGATAGCACTTCGTTAGCTCAGGTCGCAAATGAGCGCCTCGCTTCGAAAGGGAGGGGTATTTATATAACTCCCCCCAACGGTCACTACACGTGGCATCCCCTCAATGGCCATGCGAACGGCCACCACCCCAAGGGCCAATTAGGTTCCACCGTTTCAAATATGGGCCAACTTCAGGCACCATCAGCCCACTATCAAGGTAAGCCCTACGGTTCAACAGTCAAATGGGTTGCACCCACAACCGCCAAAACATTCAACGGCCACACAAAGGGGAGATATGATCCCTCCACAACCACAAGTTACACCTATATCGGCCTTAGCATCCAACACCACTTCAATGGCTTGCCTGAGATCAGAACGCCATATCGGCATCACAAACCCTAAGGTGCGCCCATATCGGCCAGTTATATCCCCAACAGCATGGCCCCTTTAACGGCCACACAAACAAAGTGAAGTAGAACCTAACAGCCATCGGCCCTCGTATAAAACCCTACTGGTGATAACCTCTTGAAAGCGACCTGCGTCCAAGGGTTCTCCCGCAGGGTTACCTTGGCAAGGAATTGCTAAGGGGTTGGATTCAGGGGAATATGAGAATCCCGCTTCGGCCTGGGGTTGTACCTTACTCCTTCACCCCTCACACACTCTTCGGCCTGAAGTAGTGGGGGACTAGGGGACTACACCGGACTCTAAACGCACACAAGGACAAAATTGAAAATCCAAAAACACACAAGTATACAACTATAACAACACCGTATCGTCTATGCACCATAACGTCCAGGACCTGGTGGTGCACCCTCGGCCGCAACAAAGTAAGCAAACAAGGAAGCAAAGCTCACCTCCCAGAACGTGGCACGTGTCGTCCCTCGACGTGTGGCGCTCAACAGACTTGGGTCACGTACTCCATCCTCGGCCAAGGTAAGAAAATAACACCACAATGTCCACAAAACCAGGGACACACAACATCTTCTGGTTGAGTGCCATTATCGTCCTCGAGGCCATGAACACCAAACTCTGAATAATATCGCTTCGGCCTGGAGCACTAAAAGCAACCATGGTGCCTTCTCGGCCAGAAACACAAAAGGCAACCAACAACGGCCAAAGAGAGGTCATGTCACCCTCAAAACTGAGACCACTCATCGGCTACTCAGGCCATGACACTCATCGTCCTAGAGCACAAAGGCATGCACCACCCTCAGAACAAGGACCTCCTTCAACCACAGTAGAGGCCATAACGGCCAAACACAGAGGCCACACAACGTCCAAAACAGAGGTCACACAACGGCCAAAACAGGGAATACACACAACGTCCAAAACAGGGAACGTCGACAGCGGCCAGAACAGAGAATGTCCACAACGGTGCCACATCGGCCAAAGAACATCAAGACCACGGGAATCTACTCTCTTTCACATCGCCCGCGTCTCAGCTCAGAGAGTGGGGGACTCCTGATGGAGTATATGGGTCCAGACCCCATGACCCACATATTCAGAAGAATAAGAAGCACTGCTGGCACCCAGCGGACCCTCCGTCGGCCAGATGGCCCTCCATCAGCCAGAAAGACATCAACTCAGAACATGATCCAGAAGTCAGGAGAACCGGGTGTCTCCGTCGGCCGGGTCTCCGTCGGCCGTGGCTCCGTTGGCCGTGGCTCCGTCGGCCAGACCCCCGCCAGCCACAGAGAGCTCACAAAGCCGGATTTTATACTTAGTCATTTCTACATATTTTGTACTCGGCCCACTAGTGGCCCCATTGTAAATGGGCCTCCCAAGCCGGCAAGCCCAAGACTTGGGAGCCCAGCCCACATTTCCTTTATAAATACTCCCATTGGGAATAGTTGTAGGGGTTGACAAATTCATTTATTGCAGAACTTATTGCACTTCTCTCTCTAGCTCTCTCTTCTCTCTAGAACATATACTCTATCATATAAATTAGCCCCTCATTTAATATTTTGACATTTCACACATTATTTCACACATACAAACTAAAATACACCATTTTAATATGTATTTTCACGCATTTCACTAATTAAAGTACAATAATCAATATTTCACAAAGACAAGCTAAAACCACATAAAATTAAATATTACAATAATATTATACGTAATAATAATTTCTACGTCATCAATAAAGTACTACTTAAACTTAAAGCAATACATTAAATAAATATTCTTAGTATAGTTACTTGACTTGGACTGCAATTTGTCCCAGATCAGATCACACCGGATTAGACCAAACTTGGGTAGTTAAAAAAATACTAAGAAATCAGACCTGACCATATCAGTTCAGACCAGACCAGACCAAATTATACCAGACCAGAGCAGACAAGCAAATTTCAATCCAAGTAAAAAACATCCTAATTTGTTGTTTTAAAAATGGGTCAAAACTATAACTATCAAAACTTTGGGTCACTTTTTAAATTAAAAAAATTAAAAAAAGAAGATGGTGTGGGATTTGGTGTACACCATATATGGCGTGAACTTCTCCCCTCTCCACCAAAATGGTGTAATGGTGTAAGATTTGGTGTGATTGTTGGAGCATTTTTTTGGCAAATACACCATTTTGGTGTGGGATTTTGGTAAGTTTTGCTCTGAACACCCAAAACTGTAATGTCTTCCGGCACGCCCCAAAAATATGCAGCACCGTTTCATTCTCCTCTGAGAAAAAAGGATAGATAGATTGACAAGCTACCCTTCGTACCAAAAGCTTATCCGCAGTTGGAAGACAACCCACGCACGTCTGCCACAAAAAAGCCTTTACCTTTGGTGGTATAACAAATTTTCACATTCGGGCCCATCTAGCTACTTGTCATGCTTGGCATTCCCCAATTAGAGCCCGATAACAACCTCTAATCGAGAAATGGCCCTTCTCTTTCAAAGCCCAGAATACCTGATCCGCCCCCCTCCTTTAGACACAGTGGTAACCCCAAAATAAGGCCTCTCTCCCTATCATCAAACAACTCAAAAACCAAATCCATATCCCAATCTCATTTATCATTCAAAATGAGACCCGTGACATTATACTTCTCCATCCCCTGAAACGAATGCGAAGAAGGTCTAGGGTTTGATTCAGGCGGTAGCCAAGAATCCCACTACATATTCACAAATTTGCCGTCGTCGATCTGCCATCTAAAATTGTTGGTAATGATGGGTTTTGCTTCCAAAATACTTCTCCATATAAAGGGTGGAGATTAGGGATAGCAATGAGGCGGATCGGAGACGGTTTTACATATAACCGTAACCGTCCCATTGGGTAATTTCCCCGCCCCGTAACCGCCCCATTACCCAACGGGTAATTTTTACCCAATTCATAACCGCCCCAACGGGTAACGGGTAAAACTTCGGGTAACCGCGGGTAACCGCTTTATTAATTGAGTCATTAAATTTTGATATAAAAAATAATATTTTAAAAGGTGAAGAATGACATCGCCTAGACCATTCTACACTTAAGATGTCACTTTAAAGATTCGTATATCTACAAGACGAGAAAGGAAGCAACTTAAATTAATTTGAACCTAAAAATATTTGATCTAAAAAATAATTAATCACGGAAAAATATGATAATAATCAAACAAGACTATTAAATCTATTATGAACTTTCATTTATACATTATAGTTAGTACATCTATTATCTATACATACACAATGGTAAGAAAAAATCTCATCTTTTAATAGTTGTGAGACAAATAATAGATAAAAATATAATAAAAATATAACTACAAATAAACGGGGCGGGTAATGGGGCGGGCATGTATAAAACCGTAACCGCCGCATTACCCGTAAAAACAAAACGGGTATTTCCCGCCCCATACCCGTTACCCGGTCATGATTCTTTCAATTTCAGCACACAAATCCTTTGGAAGAACCATTCGTCGCATAGCTAGGCATGGCCTGAAGAACCATTTTGATTAATACCTCTCTACCAGCTCTAGATAAAAATTTATGATTCCAACTACTAAGGTGTTTGACAATCCTTTCCTTAAAATAGGCTAGAACTTCCCTCCTACTCCGACCCACCATAGAACGAAGCCCAGGATATTTAGCTCCTACCTCCATAGGCTTTACCCCTAGCATCTCCCGAAAGCCCTCCCATCTATCTGAGCTCACATTCGCACTGAAAGACACGATAGATTTATTAAAATTAATTACCTATCTCGAAGCCGCTTCATAATCTTCAGGACTGTCTTGACTAGCGAACATTCATCATGAGAAGATTTAAAGAATAAAAATAAATCATATGCAAATAATAGATGCGAGATACGAGGAGCCCCCCTCACGATACACACTTAATGGAGTCTACCTGTTGCGCCGCCGCATCTTCCTGCATCAGTCGAGCGCTCAATTCCTTTGCAACAAGGATAAACAAGTAAGGGGAGAGTGGACCCCCTGTTTGAGACATCTATTATGAATCATCAATCCCAATTCCACACCATCAAACAGATTGGAGTAGGACACTATAATACTTAAGAATTTGGTTATTTGATTTTAGTTAATGTTTGGGGACGAAACATCTTTTAAGGAGGGTAGAATGTGACACTCCAAAATTTTTAATAAAAATAAAATAATTTTATTATTGAAATAAAAGGTTACCTTAACTGTTATGACTTTTAATCAAATAAAATGTTACGGAAATGATATTTTTATTATTAAGTGAGGCAAACAAAAATTCAAACAGTTGTGACATTCCAACTAGATAAAAAATTTCCAAGCTTACGACGTTTTAGTCAGATAAAAATGGCCCGATAAAAGAAGTGACGTTTTCATATTAATGAAGTACCAGTTATACAAATGGTATAAGTAATAAGTAATAAAATAATAATAAAACTCCTAATAAGTCAAATACACTTACGTAATCATAATAATAAAGTATAATTAGACTACACATATTAAAGAGTACAACTAAAGAGTAAGAATTGTACAATATTAAACTACTACTTACGTACTTCACTAATAATACGTACTCCTATAATATAAAATACTCCTACCGTCCTACGTACTACACTAACGGGGATAACTACGAACGAAGCTAAACGCACGGAAGGAAGGGAACCCTATTCACGACCACATTCACAAGTTGAAGTGAACACAAACTCTAACAAACTGATCGGATAAATTCTGAGCTAAAACTTAAGAAGGATAGAAACTCTGTGTTCCAGTATAAATATCAGACCTCTCCTGCGTTCTTCGTATATATATATATATTTACATATACGCATATATACGAAGGGTATATATAAACCAGATTTCGTCCCTTCTTTATACTAAATAACGAGCTTCGAAAACACCCTAAAAATCTTTCTCTTCGCGAGAGGAATACAACAGAGAAAGAATCGTAGAAAACGTTCGTGAAACGAGGGAGAAAAGCTTCACCGGAGTTCGCCGGACTCACCGTAACGACGGAAAACGGAGAAAAAGGAGGAGCTACCGCTGCCGCCAACCCATCAAAGACCTTCGCCGTCCCTGAAGGAGTGCACCGCCGCTCGTGTTTCACGCATCCGTCGAGGTAAGTTTCCCATGCCTTACCTGCGTTTTGCGGCGTACCAACGAAGAAGACGACCCAGCCAAAAGGCTGGGGTCTGTCTTGCTGGGCCAGTTCTCTTTGGGCCGAATGAATATTTTCTGGGCTGAAACTTTTAAGTTTTGGACTGAATAATAATAATAATAATAATAATAATAATAATAATAATAATAATCTGCAAAATTGATAAATTTGAGATGAGAAATACTAATGATGAAATCGGTTTGATTAATTAATAGTAATCACTTGGATAATTTTGTTAATTGTTATTTAACATAATGTTAGATGATAAAATGAATTGATGGTTTAATTAATAAACGATTATCATATTAACATAATAATTATTTATTTAGACTTAGTACCATAATTAGAGTAAATAAAATTGGATAGATATTATTTTCACTAAATATTGGATTAATTGAAGTAGAGTAATAAAATTAACATAAATATGGACTCGGAAATATTAAGTGTTTGAGTAATTAATAAAATCAGAATACGTTAATAATGATTAGTTAATTTAAATAGTTATAATACTCGGATTTGCTAATGCTAATAATGTTGATTAATGTAAATTAAATTAATTATGAAATTTGAATAGTTTAATTAAAAATAATTCGGATATGTTTCCTATATTTTAATGATATTGAGATATAATTAATGTTTTATGAGTGGAGAAAATTAATGGTGATTATTAAATTAAAATGGGATGTTGAAGTTAATTATATGCGGATATTT
This sequence comes from Cuscuta europaea, assembly GCA_945859875.1. Taxonomy (NCBI): domain Eukaryota; kingdom Viridiplantae; phylum Streptophyta; class Magnoliopsida; order Solanales; family Convolvulaceae; genus Cuscuta; species Cuscuta europaea. Next base: position 431,127 of record CAMAPE010000006.1, read on the forward strand.
TATTTAATTATAGAATTCAAATAGTGTATGTAACGACTAAACTAAAAAAGGTAATTTGATTAATAAAAAGTGATTAACTCTAATAATTAATAAATTAAATTCATTCAAATAATAATATGTAAGGGGAAATAGGATAAATGATTGAAATAGAATAAGTGACTAATTATATCATCTTAATTAAAAAGGTGAATACTTAGAGACCGGAATTGAAGAAGAGAATTAGGAGCATCGGGACTTAAGATAAGTTTCACGTCAACCGAAATTAGTTCTTTTTCTTCGTGATTTGTTATAAATATTTTTGTGTGCATATTAGAGAATTGAATTTATGTGTGCTGAATTTGAGTGAAAAGTATTATACGAAAGGGTTGTATTTGAGATATTAGTTGATATATTGTTTTGTTGATATGAGTTATTGTATATGATTTTGGGAGATTTTGTAATAGTACGTAATTTATTATTTTTGTGGGAGTTTGATGCAAAGGGAATTTTTGAAGTATAAACTTCAATTGATTTTGAGAAAAATAAATATTTTCATAAAAGGTGAGCATCACGGGAGAAATCCGTGGTGTTGGTTTTCCACATCCCTTAAAATGTGGAGGGTGGTTAGGTCTACTACTACTCAATTTTTTGTTGGTTTTGGTTTGAGGTGAGTTGACGGTCGGTAGAAAACATCCTGACTTTTGAGTGGTAGTGGTAGTAGTAGCTCCTAATCATTCAGTTTTTGAGGTGGGGTAGTTGGTAGAAAACATCCCGGCTACCCGGATCGACTTACTAACCCGGAGGGCTTGGAATACCTTTAGGGGGTGTGCACACTTAAAGTAGTTGTTTCCGTTTCCATTGAGCAGTTGTGGTACCGGCGATAGTCCCGGGGTGGCCGTACATAACAACGGACCACCGGGCTCAACCAAAGTGTTGAGCACCGCCCTTCTAAATTACTAGGAAGCTAGACACAAAGTGATTTTTGGGAGAAATTCATTAGAGGAGAATTTTGGTGTTTCATATATCTTGGAATTATTATGGTATTACGGGTTATGTTATTGGGATTTTGTATAGGTATCATGTACTTATGATTTATAAAGTGTTTTGAAGAATATTTTATGTTAAACGGTTGTACGGATTATATATATATTTATTATTTTTATTTTAAAAGGTTAGGTAGAACTTACTTAGCATTATTGGTAATGTTTGTTTTCTTTTTATTTTCTTGTGCTCGTATTTAACAGGAGGTGATCATGTTGATTTTGATGCTGGAATGTTTGAGAGCGCAAACTAGAAGATCGCCATGTAGTTTACTAGATTAAACTTTGATACTTGCTTATGATTCGAACATCTAGATTTTTGTTAAATTACATTTGGGTAGATAGCCTTAGCATTCAACCATTCAAAGGTTGGATGTGGCGGTGACATGCCCCTTTTCCTTAGTTTTTATTAATTTCCGCTGCAACTTTTGAAGGTTTAATTATTAAATAAAAGTTCATCTCTATTTCCAAGTATTATTTTGGGTGGGAAATTTGGGGGTGTCACGAGTTGGTATCAGAGACTTAGGTTTTCTGAAGAGACTAGAACACGAAGTAATAGGTCGTAGGGAGGAATTCTGTCACAAAGACGATAACAGTCTAAGCTGGTTGGTGCATAATTGAGCCTTTGCGCTCGTCCAACTAACTGGGAATTTCTCCTTGTGCTGAAACTTCGTTGTTCGAAATCTTTGACGAAAACCATGGGAATCATACCTTCTAGTGGAGATCCTTTCAAATTATTTTTATCAAATTTAGGAAATGAAAATGATTAATGAAAGACCTTTCTAGGAACACAGTGAGGATTGTGAGATTTTGTATTGCTTTTATATGTTGAACAAAATACTTGACGCCTATGTGATCCTTTGTATGCTGGATTATGTTATGATTTAATGTGCTTAGTAGCTTGATTACTAGAAAATACCTTAGCACCTAAGTACTTTTCTTTTAGAGTATGCCGCCTAGGAGAGAAGTCCCCACAACACTAACTAATGCTGAGCTGGCGCTGACCATGCAACAATTTGCTCAAACGTTAAGCACCGCGTTTCTCCAGAACCAGCAAACCAGCAATGGCGCTTCTAAGAGGGTAGCAGCTCGGAATCCCCTGAGCTACCTGGGTCAGGAGGATCCGCTCATCCTTGAAGATTGGATACGCACCTTCGATAAGCTGTTCGAGGCAGTTAACTGCCCGACGGAACAACGAGTTGACATCGCCGCCTACTACTTGCATCAGGAGGCCGACAACTGGTGGGCCACTGATGGACCAGCCTTACGTCAGCAACCAAATCTTTCTTGGGAGGCATTTAAGGAGGCTATGAGGGAAAGATTTTATCCCGAACTTGTCAAAGCGGAGAAATATGAGGAGTTTTTGTATCTCAAACAAGGAGATATGTCGGTTTAAGACTATTACGCCAAGTTCGTGGCGTTAGCTCGGTTCGCACGTGCTCTAGTGCCGGACGAGAACAGCAAGGCCCGAAAATTCATCCATGGCCTGAATTTTGACACTCAGAAGGCTGTAAGTGTGCTAGGATGCCAGACGTTGAACGAAGCCTATACGAAGGCTGCTCTTCAGTATAGGGTTCAACGACTTCAACGTGATGCTTACAAAAGGAACAAAAGAGGTGACAACGATGACCAACCCCCAAGGGAGAAGAGAGGTAGACCCAATCCCCCTGAACAGCGAAAACAATGGCGGGGAGATGATCGCAATCGGAATCAAGGAGGAAGGAACTTCCAAGGGAAAGGTTCGACGGGTGAACGATATTATCATTGCAAGTTATGCCAAAAGAATCATCCTGGACGCGATTGTGCGGGCAATGCAGTGAAATGTTATGATTGTGGCCGGATGGGCCATAGAGCATATGAGTGTCACGTGGGAAAAGGGAGGGTTCCCCAGAACCAAGTCCAAATCAGCAAGGGAGGCAATCCTGGAGGAAATAGGCCAGGAGGCGCAGAGAATCCTAACCACAACGCTCGTGGGAATGGGGGAAACCACAAGGGTAACAACAACACCCCTAACCAAGGCAAGATCTACGTGATGAATCAAGCTCAAGCTAATGCCTGTGACGTGGTTTCAGGTACCTTTTAAGTGAACTCCATGCCTGCTTATGTTCTTTTTGATTCTGATGCTTCTCATAGTTTTATATCTTCAAGCTTTGTTAAGAAACTGGGGATAGAACCCACTACTAGAATAGAATTGAATGTAAAAACGGCAGCTGGAAAAGTTGTGGCTTGTGGGAATGTGTACTCAAATGTACCCATACTCATAAGTGACACCAATCTCCCTGGAGACTTGATTCAATTCGATCTACAAGACATAGACGTGGTGCTTGGCATGGACTGGCTCAGAATATACAAAGCAAAAATTCTATGTGGCGAGCAGAAGGTAGTCATGAAGGGCCCGAATGGGAAGAGAGTATCCTACAAAGCTGTGACCACCACCCCGGGAGTAAAGCTGGCAACCATACAACAAATAAAGCGTTACATACGGAAGGGATGGGAAGCATACTTGTGCGTAGTCAAAGACTTAAAGGTGGAAGAGAAGACCATTGACCAAATTCCCGTGGTCAATGAATTCCCGGACGTGTTTCCTGAAGAGATTCCGGGGATGCCTCCAGAAAGAGAAGTGGAGTTCTCCATCGATTTGATGCCCGGGACTGCACCAATCTCGAAGGCACCCTATCGAATGGCACCAAAGGAGATGCAAGAACTAAAGGAACAATTTCAAGATCTGCTGGAGAAGGGTTATATCAAACCGAGTGTCTCACCCTGGGGCGCTCCGGTGTTATTTGTCAAGAAGAAAGATGGAAGCTTGAGACTGTGTGTTGATTACCGGGAACTGAATCAAGCAACTATCAAAAACAAATATCCACTTCCGCGCATTGACGATCTGTTCGATCAGCTGAAAGGAGCAAGTACGTTTTCCAAGATTGACTTGAGATCCGGTTATCATCAAGTAAGGATTGCCGAGAGGGACATTCCAAAAACGGCATTTCGAACGAGGTACGGACATTATGAGTTCACTGTAATGCCGTTCGGCTTAACTAATGCGCCTGCGGTATTTATGGACCTAATGAATCGTATGTTCCGAACCTACCTCGACTTGTTCATGGTAGTGTTCATTGATGACATTTTGGTGTACTCAAAAACACCGAATGATCACGAGGAGCATCTCAGAACGGCACTTCAAACTTTGAGAGACAACCAGCTCTACGCCAAACTTTCAAAGTTTGACTTCTGGAGGGATCAGGTAGCATTCTTGGGCCACATCATCACCCAAGAAGGTGTCTCGGTTGATCCATCAAAAATCGAAGCGGTGATAAGTTGGCCTGCACCCACCACGGTGAAGGAGGTTCGAAGCTTCCTAGGTTTGGCTGGGTATTATCGAAGATTTGTGAAAGATTTCTCAAAGGTAGCAAGGCCTTTGACCAACCTCACCAAGAAGACCACTAAATTCCTGTGGAGTAGTGAATGCGAAGAAGCTTTCCAAGAGCTGAAGCGGAGGTTGACAACCGCACCAGTCTTGACCCTACCATCCGGAACAGAAGGGTTTGAGATTTACAGCGATGCTTCATTGAAAGGGTTAGGTTGCGTTCTGATGCAAAATGGAAAGGTGGTGGCCTATGCATCAAGGAAACTGAAAACTCACGAAGTCAACTACCCTACGCATGATCTAGAGCTAGCTGCGGTGGTTTTCGCCTTGAAACTTTGGAGGCATTACTTGTACGGGGCACAATGCAAAGTTTACACTAATCATAAGAGCCTTAAATACATATTCACGCAAAAGGAGTTCAATATGCGACAACGGCGATGGCTAGAACTTGTCAACGATTATGACTTAGAGATTCAATATCATGAAGGAAAAGCTAATGTTGTGGCAGATGCTCTAAGCCGTAAGTCAATGCATTCTTGTAGAGCAACATGGATTCTACCCAACGAGCTATGGCGAGACTTCCAAAAGCTGAATTTGGAAGTGAGAGAATTCGGGAGGTGGATAATGAGGTACAGTTATGTTCTATGACCGTTACCCCATCACTCTATGAAGAAATAAAAGCGGGACAACCTGGAGACGTGAAGTTGGAATGAGTCAAGTCTGGAATGATAGACGGAATCAATGGACCATTCAGGATGCATGATGATGGTAGTATTCGTTATAAAGGCAGGTGGTGTGTCCCTATGAAATGTGAGCACGTCAAAAAGCAAATCATGGATGAAGGACACATCACGCCTTATTTGGTACACACAGGAGGGGATAAGTTATACAAAGACTTAAAGAAGAATTTCTGGTGGCCGAAAATGAAGAAAGAAGTGGCAGAATTTGTAGCCAGGTGCCTTAACTGCCAGAAAGTCAAGGCAGAAAGATGCAAGCCCAAGCGGCTCATGCAACCCTTAGAAGTGCCAACGTGGAAATGGGTCTCGATCTCGATGGACTTTGTCGGAGGGTTACCCCTAACAAAGTCTGGGAAGGACAAAATTTGGGTGATCGTCGATAGACTTACCAAAACTGTGAGATTCATTCCCATGAATGAAACTTGGAGTATGGATAAGCTGGCTAGAGCATACATCCAACACGTGGTCAAATATCATGGTGTGCCCCGAGATATTGTGTCTGACCGAGACTCCCGTTTCTTATCACAATTCTGGAGGGAATTGCAAGCGGCTATGGGGACCAAACTAAAGCTAAGCACTGCATTTCATCCTATGACGGACGGACAGACAGAGAGAACTATCCAGACACTTGAAGATATGCTGAGAGCTTGCATACTAGACTTGCAGGGTTCATGGGATAAACACCTAGACTTGATAGAGTTCTCGTACAACAACAGTTACCATGCAAGCATCAAGATGGCTCCGTACGAGGCTTTATACGGTCAGAAGTGTAGAAGCCCATTATGCTGGAGCGATATGGTGGATAAAGTGGTACTAGGACCGGACTACCTCCAAGACACCATGGAGAAAGTGAAAATGATTCAAACAAGGATGAAAGCTGCACAAGATCGTCAGAAGTCTTATGCAGACTTAGGAAGAAAACTAGTCGAATTCGAGGTGGGAGAAAAAGTCCTACTCAGAGTCTCCCCGACAAAGGGAGTAATGAGATTTGGGAAGAAAGGCAAGCTGAGTCCTCGATTCATCGGACCTTATGAGATATTGGATAAGGTGGGAAGTGTAGCCTATCATCTGGCTCTACCCACCGAGTTAGATAAGGTATGAAGCATTCAAACTCTTTAACATTATTGTCAATCTAAAAAATACTAATGCACGATATGTTATGTACACAACGTTTTTCATATCTCCCAATTGAAGAAGTATGTCCGTGACAAATCACATATTCTTAGCCCCGAGGTACGAATCGTAACCTTATGAAAGTTGGGATCAAAGTATCACATCTAACCTTGACTCTTTTAGGTGGTCGAGTTGGATGAATCGTTGACTTACGAGGAGAGGCCGATCCAGATTTTGGATACTAAGACTCGTGAGACTAGAAGAAAAACGGTTAAGATGGTGAAGGTGTTGTGGTCTAACCACTTGGCCGAAAATGCCACCTGGGAGGCTGAGGAGGATATGCGCAAACGCTACCCAGAGTTATTTGATTAAGGTAAAATTTTAGTTACGAGGACGTAACCTCTCTTTAAGGAGGGTAGAATGTAATACTTAAGAATTTGGTTATTTGATTTTAGTTAATGTTTCGGGACGAAACATCTTTTAAGGAGGGTAGAATGTGACACTCCAAATTTTTTAATAAAAATAAAATAATTTTATTATTGAAATAAAAGGTTACCTTAACTGTTATGACTTTTAATCAAATAAAATGTTACGGAAATGATATTTTTATTATTAAGTGAGGCAAACAAAAATTCAAACAGTTGTGACATTCCAACTAGATAAAAAATTTCCAAGCTTACGACGTTTTGGTCAGATAAAAATGGCCCGATAAAAGAAGTGACGTTTTCATATTAATGAAGTACCATGGTATAAGTAATAAGTAATAAAATAATAATAAAACTCCTAATAAGTCAAATACACTTACGTAATCATAATAATAAAGTATAATTATACTACACAACTAAAGAGTAAGAATTGTACATTATTAAACTACTACTTACGTACTTCACTAATAATACGTACTCCTATAATATAAAATACTCCTACCGTCCTACGTACTACACTAACGGGGATAACTACGATTCTATGAACGAAGCTAAACGCACGGAAGGAATGGAACCCTATTCACGACCACATTCACAAGTTGAAGTGAACACAAACTCTAACAAACTGATCGGATAAATTCTGAGCTAAAACTTAAGAAGGATAGAAACTCTGTTTTCCAGTATAAATATCAGACCTCTCCTGCGTTCTTCTCATCGATATATATATATATATATATATATATATATATATATATATATATATATATATATTTACATATACGCATATATACGAAGGGTATATATAAACCAGATTTCGTCCCTTCTTTATACTAAATAACGAGCTTCGAAAACACCCTAAAAATCTTTCTCTTCGCGAGAGGAATACAACGGAGAAAGAATCGTAAAAAACGGTCGTGAAACGAGGGAGAAAAGCTTCGCCGGAGTTCGCCGGACTCACCGTAACGACGGAAAACGGAGAAAAAGGAGGAGATACCGCTGCCGCCAACCCATCACCGACCTTCGCCGTCCCTGAAGGAGTGCACCGCCGCTGGTATTTCACGCATCCGTCGAGGTAAGTTTCCCATGCCTTACCTGTGTTTTGCGGCGTACCAACGAAGAAGACGACCCAGCCAAAAGGCTGGGGTCTGTCTTGCTGGGCCAGTTCTCTTTGGGCCGAATGAATATTTTCTGGGCTGAAACTTTTAGGGAAAATTTCAAAAGGAAGTTTAAAAGTGAAAATAATATCACTTTTTTCACTTTTGAAAACATTTTTCAAAAATAGACTAACCGTGATTATCCTTTCACAAATAGACTTTGCATACAAAACTCCCAACCGGCTGGATCCGTACTCCTAAGAAGCCACGTGAGATTCCCCTCCAACTATCACGATGTATTCTTTTCCATAAATCAATATAAACTCTAATAATTACTCAATTCTTGTTTCTAATAGAAAATGATGTACAAATAAAAAAATATAAAGAATATGAAAATGACTAGAAGCAAATAAAATACTAAAAATCAAAAATAATAAGAGTAACACAAGGCATTATATAAATTTGAAGATGATTTTTTTTAAATAAATTTAAAAATTCAAAAAGAAATTAATTTTTTAAAATGTATCAGAAAAATAAAAAATATAGAAATAGAAAAATTAAAAAAATAAAAATGAAAAAATTGGAAAAGCTGTAGGATAATATAACGTTTAAAATGTATTTTAAAAAAAACATATACTCCTTAATTTATATAAAAAAGAAAATTAAAAATGAAAATTTATTTATCACTAATAAAAATAAAATGGGGAAATATATAAAAATAAATACGCAAAAATTATATAATATACAAATTTAAAAGAATCTAAAAATTTTAAAAATATGAAAATCTTCAAAAATTCCAAATGAATGTTACAAAATAAAATTAAAATAGAAAAAAAAATCTTAAAATTTCAAAAAAGAAACAGAAAATTAAATTTAACTTTAAATCATTAAAAAATAGAATACAAGAACGTGAAAAATTAAAATAAAATGAAACGTAACAATAAAAAAAAGTGAATACTTGCATTATGTAATTTTATATTTTTTAAAGTAGTTACAAAAGTAAGTTATAACTTATTATTATCATTTCATGGTTATTTTTTGTTGCACAATGTTTCTTTGTGTTTCATTTGGTTGATCACTTTAATATTTTTTTTTCTGTTTGTTTATTCATGTTCGCAATTGTTGTTGAAACTCATAAATTCTAATTTATCTTTGTTGATAGTTTTAATTATTTCTGTTTTTTATTGTTTCTTCATGTTTCTTTATATTTATTTATATATTCAAATTTATTATTTTGGGTGTTTTTATACATAATTATATATGATTTTTATTCCAATTCACTAACGAATATAAATATGTGTGTGCGCGCGTGTGATTACCAAGTAAAAATAAAAATCAATAATAAAGAACAATAAGAAACATGATAGAATAGAATGCAACACGGTGCAACAAATACAACATGATGCAACAAAAAGCAACAAATACAACATGATGCAACAAAAAGCAACAAATACAACATGATGCAACAAAAAGCAACAAAAAAGATGCAACAATGAGAAACAAAAACATCATATACAAATTACACAAAATATATACAATTGAATCTATAGATGTAATTTACATCTATTGGTTTTGGTTCTCTCCTCTTCTTATTCCTTTTATGTTGCACCTTAACACACAATTTATCATATATGTCTCTTCCATCTTCATTTTCCTTGTCAATCTTCTCATTCTTACATCTTCATGTACTTTTTTATTATGTGCCTGCAATGGGGGATTACAATCACTATGACACAAACTTTTTAAAAAAAATATTACAATAAACCTATATGACAGATGCATAAAAAGACATCCACAACTAGAAGAAAACAAAACAAGAAAAAAAATGAAATTGAAAAAATATACTTCCAATCATTAAAAAGAGAGTTCCACATATCTCATTCTATAGGAGCACATCACTTGGCGGTTCTAGACCAAACCACATGACAAACGAACATTCAAAATTAGCAGTTGGCTATTAGTTCTTAGCTCTATAATGATGTTTACAAGAGGAGTGTACAAATTGAAAATCGCATTAGTATCTTTCAAACATAGATGATTTTGACCTTCCAGAATATAAATGAAATACTATGGCCTTAATTTTTTTTTAATACTCAGCTGGAAATTCATCTTGAAGAGATTAAGTGTTAGATTCCATATCCTACAAATGCCACTAAGACAGTATTTTGACAAAAATCAAATCTCCGGTTAGCTCCAAAATGAGATTTGACCAGTTCAGATGAACCATACAACCAACCAGGTTCTTATACAAAAAAGGTAGAGTTGCCAAGTAGCAGAACATTTAAAAGATCTAGGATTTCACACAGGCTCGCAGAGAAAAGAAGGAATCATGGTAAAGAAACAGTTATTGGCATCGATAATGAGGCTCTCTTTGAAAGAAGGATCAAAACCTTTCTATATATTACTCTCGCTCAGCTTTCCTAGAAGCATTTCAGACAAAACTTTGAAGCTTTGAATGCATCGGAACCTTGTAAAAAAATGGAAATAACAGAGCAGTAAACTACTTAGCTCGGTTCGATGAAATTAGATTTTGAATAGAAGAAAGTGATGGCTAATAAGATCTATGGTACCATTACATAATACTATTTTGCTCAAATTTTCAAAGAATTCCATTGTAGGCAGGTGGGTCTCTCTTCTGCAGCACTATACAATAATACTTATCTGTATAAACTCTTGTGGTAGAAAATGCAGATTTTCATCAAAATGTTAAAAGCAAGTTGGAATATATGATTTTGAAAAAGGAGGGTGAACCAGAGATTTTGAATTGTGAACTCTACAAGAAGAAACTTGGAACTACGCCAGCCATAAGTTCAGCTAACAATGAATTCAAAAAATGTAATCCGAAACATAGTTCTAAAAACAAAAATAAAAAACAGTTTAGAAAATGAGTAGATACTCTGTAATAAATTAAAATAAAATTATTCAATGAATGTTATATATAAACAAGGATTAGTGTGGGAGAGGTTGTGAACTAACCCAATGTACAGATCATAGACTTGAGACTTTTCAATTCGGTGGAAAAATTCACATAATCATATCTGCCAAGCTCATCGATCATAGTGCATATTAGGGCCAGAAGGATGTCGTGCACGAAAGTCATTAATCCAAACTCCAGCCACAAATACTGAAATAGGAGCAAACATTTCAAAAATAGGGAAACATAGAAAGCTCGTTGATTAATAAAAGAACAATGAAGAAAATTGGAAGATTAGCTCACTCGATGGAATGCGAGAAACGGGGACAAATATTGTTTACAAGTATAGAATTCACTTTACTACTGAGCATAAAAAAACACTAGAAATACAAACTTACGAAAATCACCCGAGGCTTCACACCACAAAACCTGATTTCATCTCTTGCATCTCTTCTTTTGTCTTTGAGCAGTCCTGTCCAAAAGGGAAAAAATTCTCAATTATTTGCGGTGCTGAAATAATGGAATACCTTGGAGTTTGATGAACAAGATATATACAAAATAGATGGAATTGAATAGAATTTAAGCAGTTTGGTCGGTGCGAGTCAACATGGACCTTGAGCCAATCATCATTTATATCGTTGACATACCTTATTCAGAGATGGATAAGGTAGATGGGGGATTGAGCATATGAGGTCAATCGTTAGACACAACCGCCTACAAAGCTCTCCGGTGATACTAGTGTTGACGTACATCGGCGAAGATGCATCAATCTCTCGGCCGACGGATGAATGGTATAGGAGATGAAAAAGAGAAGGGGAGAAGAAGGTGTGATGGACGTGAAAAATTAGAATGCACACATCGGATTTTGATTTTGGATTTAGATTGTTTTTGAAATAGGGAAATTAAAATCGAAAAGTTGAAAGTTTATAAATGAAAAGTCAAAAGACTTGAGACATAAATGAAATGCAACTAGAAAAAGTAGACTTAACGGGATATTTCCACTTTAAGTTTTGGACTGAATAATAATAATAATAATAATAATAATAATAATCTGCAAAATTGATAAATTTGAGATGAGAAATATTCCCTCCGTCCCGGAATTATCTTCATTCTTTCCTTTTCGGTCCGTCCCAAATTTATCTCCTTTTTCCCTTTTTGGTAAAGAATATGTGGTTCACAACCATTCTTACACATTTCTCTCTACTCTTCATAACTCTCCACCACACAAATACCACTATCTTAAAACCCATGCCCGGTCAAAACCGGAGTTAAATATGGGACGGAGGGAGTACTAATGATGAAATCGGTTTGATTAATTAATAGCAATCACTTGGATAATTTTTGTTAATTGTTATTTAACATAATGTTAGATGATAAAATGAATTGATGGTTTAATTAATAAACGATTATCATATTAACATAATATTTATTTATTTGGACTTAGTACCATAATTAGATTAAATAAAAATGGATAGATATTATTTTCACTAATTATTGGATTAATTGAAGTAGAGTAATAAAATTAACATAAATATGGACTCGGAAATATTAAGTGTTTGAGTAATTAATAAAATCAGAATACGTTAATAACGATTAGTTAATTTAAATAGTTATAATACTCGGATTTGCTAATGCTAATAATGTTGATTAATGTAAATTAAATTAATTATGAAATTTGAATAGTTTAATTAAAAATAATTCGGATATGTTTCCTATATTTTAATGATATTGAGATATAATTAATGTTTTATGAGTGGAGAAAATTAATGGCGATTATTAAATTAAAATTGGATGTTGAAGTTAATTATATGCGGATATTTTATTTAATTATAGAATTCAAATAGTGTATGTAACGACTAAACTAAAAAAGGTAATTTGATTAATAAAAAGTGATTAACTCTAATAATTAATAAATTAAATTCATTCAAATAATAATATGTAAGGGGAAATAGGATAAATGATTGAAATAGAATAAGTGACTAATTATATCATCTTAATTAAAAAGGTGAATACTTAGAGACCGGAATTGAAGAAGAGAATTAGGAGCATCGGGACTTAAGGTAAGTTTCACGTCAACCGAAATTAGTTCTTTTTCTTCGTAATTTGTTATAAATATTTTGATGTGCATATTTGAGAATTGAATTTATGTGTGCTGAATTTGAGTGAAAAGTATTATACGAAAGGGTTGTATTTGAGATATTAGTTGATATATTGTTTTGTTGATATGAGTTATTGTATATGATTTTGGGAGATTTTGTAATAGTACGTAATTTATTATTTTTGTGGGAGTTTGATGCAAAGGGAATTTTTGAAGTATAAACTTCGATTGATTTTGAGAAAAATAAATATTTTCATAAAAGGTGAGCATCACGGGAGAAATCCGTGGTGTTGGTTTTCCACATCCCTTAAAATGTGGAGGGTGGTTAGATCTACTACTACTCAATTTTTTGTTGGTTTTGGTTTGAGGTGAATTGACGGTCGGTAGAAAACATCCCGACTTTTGAGTGGTAGTGGTAGTAGTAGCTCCTAATCATTCAGTTTTTGAGGTGGGGTAGTTGGTAGAAAACATCCCTGCTACCCGGATCGACTTACTAACCCGGAGGGCTTGGAATACCTTTAGGGGGTGTGCACACTTAAAGTAGTTGTTTCCGTTTCCATTGAGCAGTTGTGGTACCGGCGATAGTCCGGGGGTGGCCGTACATAACAACGGACCACCGGGCTCAACCAAAGTGTTGAGCACCGCCCTTCTAAATTACTAGGAAGCTAGACACAAAGTGATTTTTGGGAGAAATTCATTAGAGGAGAATTTTGGTGTTTCATATATCTTGGAATTATTATGGTATTACGGGTTATGTTATTGGGATTTTGTATAGGTATCATGTACTTATGATTTATAAAGTGTTTTGAAGAATATTTTATGTTAAACGGTTGTACGGATTATATATATATTTATTATTTTTATTTTAAAAGGTTAGGTGGAACTTACTTAGCATTATTGCTAATGTTTGTTTTCTTTTTATTTTCTTGTGCTCGTATTTAACAGGAGGTGATCATGTTGATTTTGATGCTGGAATGTTTGAGAGCGCAAACTAGAAGATCGCCATGTAGTTCACTAGATTAAACTTTGATACTTGCTTATGATTCGAACATCTAGATTTTTGTTAAATTACATTTGGGTAGATAGCCTTAGCATTCAACCATTCAAAGGTTGGATGTGGCGGTAGCATGCCCCTTTTCCTTAGTTTTTATTAATTTCCGCTGCAACTTTTGAAGGTTTAATTATTAAATAAAAGTTCATCTCTATTTCCAAGTATTATTTTGGGTGGGAAATTTGGGGGTGTCACAGACACGTCCGTACTGTTTTCATAACAAGGGATACGCATCGTCCATCAAAACCAAGCCTAAAGAGGACTGCCATACAAAGTATTCCACTCTATCCTGTCATAGCTTTACTCATGTCAAACTTTAAAGCAATGTATCCATTGATCCCCTGCCTCTTACGTTGAAGATAATGATGTGCCTCAAAGACAATCATAATATTGTCAATAATGGACCTTCCGGGGAAAAAAGCACCCTGAGTTTGAGAAATTAAATAACCCAAAATGAACCTTAATCTATTAGCCAAAGCCTTAGAGAACATTTTAAACAAAACGTTACGAAGGGAAATCGACCTCCAATCACCAATAGTCTCAGGCCTATCCTTCTTAGAAATTAAAATAATATCAGTGTGATTAAGGCCATCCGGATTTAGACCAGAGCTAAACATCTGCTGATAGCATGCCACCACATCTCAAAAGTGCTGATACAAGCCTGGACTCATCCCATCAGGACTTGGAGATTTATTAGGGTGCATAGAAAAAAGTGCCTCCTTTATTTCCTCCGCTCGCAAAGGTTGCAATACATGGCTATTCTGAACATCAGAAATTTCATGCTCAACGCTATAAATAACAGGCTCTAAAAGTCCCTGCATAGATGAAAAATATTAGTGAAATAATCCTCCACCTGTTAGATTATTGGACTTATACTACATGTAATATTCACAATATATTATTTATCGGGTTTAATTGTATGTTATATGCTATCTTATATTTAGGCCCAAAAAATTAGTGGTCCTATGGATATTAATTTAAGTGGGCTAATAAGTTATCTAATAAGGTATAGGGCCCAAATGTGTAGAGACCCATGGGCTTGACCTAATCAATGATGGGCTGATTAGGGTTAAGCACTCTATAAATAAGGGGTTATGGTCCCTAGTTGTACACGCCATTCTGTCTTTCTGCATCCCATCGCTAGAGAGATAATCCCGAGGGTGTGTATCAGCTAGAAGACGCAAACCCTAGCCTCCGTCTCCCGGATCCCTAAAGATCATCTCCGATGGAGTCAGGTACGCTTCCGCTCAGTTAATTCTCTAGATAATTTCAATATGAAGATTAAAGTATTATCGGATTTATTCCAACAATTGGTATCAGAGCCACCTTCATATTGAATTATTTGGAGTTAGTTGATGATTAAATGGAAATCGAAAATTTCTTGTATGGCTGCCGATTTGATTTGCGGCAGCATACTTGGGGGCAGCATACTTGGGTTTGGTTTTGTCTTTTGATTCATTCTTCTTTAAGCAAAGCAGTTTCACACGTTATGATGGGATACTGCGATTTGTATTTATTTATTATAATTATTATGTTTCTAATGCCACTACCTGCATGGAGTCAGAGTTAGATTTATACAATAATTCGGCAATTGATGTTGTAGTGGAATTGTACATATTTCGTAATTGTCGAATTGTTATTTTCTACATAATTCGCAAATGTATACACATATATATATTGGACAACTCCGGCTTTCATAATTGTCGAATTGTTATTTTTCTGGTTTTTGTTTTGGGATCAATCAATCATGCGATTGAATAGTTTTTTTGGGTTACATCATCGATTTTCTGGAAAATAGATTCAATAGTCAATTATTATTTTGGATGTGGCTGAATTGATTCATAACTAATCATAATTTCAGTTTCTTTCTTTAAGGAATCAAGCCTTTAGCTTATTTGTTTTGGATTTGGAATCGATTTTGTTTTAAAACGATTAGGCCTTTAGCCGAGAATACCTATATCAAATTAAATTTTGATATGCTTCATTTTTCGGTAATTTAATTTTGGAATTTTATGGCTTTAGTAATATATTAAGTGCATATATGTGATTATCGATTTGGTAATTAAATACTTATATGTGATTACGGGCAAAATCAGTTCCATTAGAATTGCATATTTGGAAATAAATTACTTTTATTGGTGATCATGATTTACAGTTTAAAAATGTATTATGTGTTATGGATGTATAAACCCTAATTTGTGATCACATAAAGATTGGGTACAAGTTTTACAAATTTCGTTACACATAACACATTTGCATGTGATTCAGAAAAATTCGCCCAATTTTATTTTCAGATTGTTGATTTAATATTAGCATGTCTAATATTTGGGTTGATTAATTGACGCAACATGCTGCCAAAGTAGCCTCTCTTGTTGAAATTAATTAACTCATATATTAAGATGATTGTGTACTTTCTTATTTCATGCGGATAATAATCGGCCCAAAGGAAGGTTATTATTTGGCCGAAATTTAAGTACATTTGTGATAATAAAATTTGTGATGATTATGAAGTTTTTTTCGTGTGAATATTAAGTCGGTCCAAAGAAAGGCTTAATATTTGACAAGATTTTATTATCAAAATTTTATTATCACACCAAGAGTACCACTTGCAAGTCTAATTTATGTCCAAAGACAAGATTAGATGTTGCGCTAGGTATCTTGTAATGGGGATTGCTAATATTTAAATTTAAAATTAATTATAAAAATTAATTTCAATTCCTAGAGCATATCATTTATATTATTTTTGTTCTCTTTCAGTCAACAATTCTGCTGCTACAATATCTGCTAATATTAATAGCATCCCAGTGCTTAACGGCACGAATTTTAAGGAATGGAAAGAGAATGTTATGATCGTTCTCGGTTGCATGGATCTAGACCTTGCACTTCGGACTGAGAAACCCGCCGCTCTTAAGGACACATCTACCCTCGATGAAAAGAGGGAGATGGAGAGGTGGGAACGCTCAAACCGCATGAGTCTAATGATCATGAAACGTGCAATTCCAGAATCATTCAGGGGCACAATGTCTGATGAGGCCGATGCCAAATCATTCCTTGCCGAACTTGAAAAGCGTTTTGCTAAAAACGAAAAGGCGGAAACTAGTACTCTTTTGAGCACTCTTGTTTCCATGAAGTATAAAGGCAAAGGGAACATAAGGGAGTACATTTTGGAAATGTCTCATATTGCTTCAAAACTAAGTGCACTAAAGCTTGTTTTACCTGAGGAATTGCTTGTGTATTTAGTTTTGATCTCTCTTCCTTCTCAATTTAATCAATTTAAAGTCAGTTACAACTGCATTAAGGAGAAATGGTCTCTCAATGAGCTCATTTCTCATTGTGTTCAAGAGGAAGAGAGAATAAAGCAAGATAAGACAGAAAGTGCTCATTTGGCATCTACCACTAAGGGCAGCAATAAAAGAAAAATTAAGGAAGCTGCAAATTCGGGGCCTCCCAGGAAGCATCACAAGGAAACTAAGGAAGAAACTAAGGAATCTGGATGCTTCTTTTGCAAAGGGACTAATCACAAGAAAAAGAACTGCACTAAGTACCATGCTTGGCGTGCGAAAAAGGGTATGTCTCTTGCTCTTGTTTGTTCTGAGGTTAATTTAATTTCGGTACCAAAAGACACTTGGTGGGTAGATTCCGGTGCTACTACTCACATAAGTGTATCTATGCAGGGTTGCCTGAGCTGTCGAAAACCAATTGATGGTGAAAGATACATCTATGTCGGTGATGGCAAGCGGGTTGAAGTTGAGGCTATCGGTGTTTTTAGATTATTATTAAAGACTGGTTTTTATTTGGATTTGAAAGAGACATTTGTTGTGCCGTCATTTAGGCGGAATTTAGTTTCTATTTCTGCATTGGACAAATTTGGTTATTCTTGTTCATTTGGAAATAGTCAGTTCAGTCTATTTCAAGATTCAAAACTTATTGGTACTGGTCTTTTATCAGTTTATGATAATCTATATTCACTTGATATAAATACCTCATATAATGAAACCTTGCATGTAAGTACTCGTGGTACTAAAAGAAAATTAACCAATGAGAATTCATTTTCACTTTGGCACAAACGTCTAGGACATATTTCTAAAGAAAGAATTCAGAGACTTGTGTCAGATGGAATTCTTGATTCTCTTGACTCCTCAAATTCTGATATCTGTGTTGAGTGCGTTAAGGGAAAACAAACGAACAAACGGAGGTTAGGTGCCGAGAGAGCTTCAGATCTTTTAGAATTGATATATACGGACATTTGTGGACCATTCCCTACACCATGTAGAAATGGCCAAACATATTTTATCACATTCATAGATGATTACTCTCGTTATGGTTACCTTTATCTCATTCATGAAAAGTCCCAATCAATAGACGTGTTCAAATCTTATAAGGCCGAAGTTGAAAATCAATTAGGCAAAAGAATAAAAACCGTTAGATCTGACCGTGGTGGTGAATACTATGGTAGATATGATGGTTCCGGTGAACAACGTCCAGGGCCATTTGCTAAATACCTAGAGGAGTGTGGAATTGTTCCTCAGTACACCATGCCAGGAACTCCTAGCATGAATGGTGTTGCTGAGAGACGAAACCGTACATTGAAGGACATGGTTAGGAGTATGATTTGTCATACTACTTTACCCGATTCACTCTGGGGAGAGGCACTGAAAACTGCAGCTTACATACTTAACAGAGTTCCCACTAAAGTTACAACTAAAACCCCTTATGAAATTTGGACTGGAAAGAAACCCAGTATAAATCATTTCCATGTTTGGGGTTGTCCAGCTGAGGCAAGGCCTTATAGGCCAAATGAAAAGAAACTGGACTCAAGAACAGTTAGTAGCTATTTTGTAGGATACTCTGAGAGGTCAAGGGGGTATAAATTTTATGATCCCACTACCATGACTATTTTTGAGACGAGTAATGCCCGGTTCTTTGAGGATATTGAGTTTGGGGGGTGGGGAGATAAGGTTAGAGATTTTGTCTTTGAGGAAGAACATGTTACTCTTCCTTCAGTTGTCATTGAACAGGATCAAGATATGTTTATTCCTAATGATGTTCAAGAAACAACTCCAGTTCATGACAATCTCGAAAACATCCCCAATCAAGTACCTGAATTTGTTAATGAGGATCAAACTCAACAACCTCAAGAACCTGAGGTGCCATTAAGGAGATCCACTCGAGAGAGGAGAAGCGCAATTCCGGATGATTATATTGTATTTCTCCTAGAACATGAGGAAAATTGGGAATTGGTGGAAGAAATAATTGTCTTCCTCCAAGAACAAGAATCGGATGTTGGTTTTGCGGAAGATGATCCAATCAACTTCCGTCAAGCCATGGAAAGTTCTAACTCTCAAGAATGGATTAATGCCATGAAAGATGAGATGAAGTCTATGAGTGACAATGACGTTTGGGAGATAGTCTCATTGCCTGAAGGTATTAAACCCATTGGTTGTAAATGGATATTTAAAATCAAGAGGGATTCAAAGGGAAATGTTACAAGGTTTAAAGCTCGTCTTGTTGCTAAAGGCTACACTCAAAAGAAAGGAATTGACTATAAAGAGACTTTCTCTCCGGTATCCTCGAAAGACTCTTTTAGAACAATAATGGCATTAGTGGCACATTTTGATCTTGAGCTTCATCAGATGGATGTAAAAACTGCATTTCTCAATGGTGACATTGAGGAATCAATCTATATGGAGCAACCAGAAAACTTTGTTTCGGGAGATTCAAAGAAAATGGTTTGCAAATTAAAGAAATCCATCTATGGGCTCAAACAGGCTTCTCGTCAGTGGTATCACAAGTTTCATAAAGTCATTATATCCTTTGGTTTTCAACCAAACGTCAGTGATGATTGTATATACCACAAGTTCAGTGGGCGTAAGCATATTTTCCTGGTCTTGTATGTTGATGACATACTGCTTGCTACTAACGATATAGGCTTATTACACGAAACTAAGAGATTTCTTTCAAAGAATTTTGAAATGAAAGATCTTGGTGAGGCTTCTTTTGTATTAGGAATTCAAATCCACCGAGATCGCTCCAAAGGCGTTCTTGGACTCTCACAAAAGAGCTATATCGATAAGATTCTCAAAAGGTTTGGTATGCAAGACTGCAAACCAGGAGATACCCCAGTTTCTAAGGGAGACAAGTTTAGTCTCATGCAGTGCCCTAAGAATGGTTTTGAATCTAAAGAAATGAGGAACATTCCTTATGCTTCGGCTGTAGGAAGTTTGATGTATGCCCAGGTTTGTACAAGGCCTGATTTGGCATACATTGTTGGGATGTTAGGCAGATATTTGAGCAATCCGGGAATGGACCATTGGAAAGCAGCCAAAAGGGTCATGCGGTATTTACAGAGAACAAAGGAATATATGCTCACATATCGGAGATCGGATCAGCTTGAGATCATTGGGTATACCAACTCTGATTTTGCTGGATGTCAAGATAGCTTGAGATCCACTTCAGGCTGCATCTATATTCTAGCTGGAGGAGCTATCTCCTGGAGGAGTATCAAGCAGACCCTTACAGCTACTTCCACCATGGAAGCAGAGTTTATAGCATGTTATGAGGCATCCAATCAGGCATTATGGCTGCGAGATTTTGTTAGTGGACTACGCATAGTGGACAGCATTGAAAGACCACTTAAGTTATTGTGTGACAATAGATCAGCAGTCCTCTATGCTAAGAACAACAGTAGTTTGACCAAGGCAAAACACATTGGGGTCAAATTTAAGGCTGTTAAGGAACGAGTACAAGAAGGAAAGTTATCTATAGAGCACATTAGCACAAACTCCATGATTGCGGATCCGTTCACTAAAGGATTACCACCCAAATTGTTTCATGAGCATGTTGCTCAAATGGGTGTCAAATCAGTTGAGGATTATGAGTTTTACTGGGAGTTTGTAATGTTTCTATGTTTGGTTAACTCAAGTTTTAATGTTATTTTCTGCAGAAATAAAGTTTAAAGTTTTATGTACTCTTACAGTTATATTATTGATCTCAGGGTGGACCAGTTGGAAATAGACATTCTATTCCAGACCACACTATATGTTATTTCCACGCTACACACCTATACTTGATCCATGTCGTTTATTATATTAATATATGTGATCATTGATGGGTCTAGTTATTCAAATATAGCAAAGACTTCTTTGGTCCTATGTTGATATAATTAATGGACCGGATTGATTAAGGATGACTACAGTTTGATAGCAAAAAATTTGGAGCTCCTAAAGTAAACATACAATTCTAAGGATTGTGTATACATGTGTATGTCGTCCAAGTGGGAGATTGTTAGATTATTGGACTTATACTACATGTAATATTCACAATATATTATTTATCGGGTTTAATTGTATGTTATATGCTATCTTATATTTAGGCCCAAAAAATTAGTGGTCCTATGAATATTAATTTAAGTGGGCTAATAAGTTATCTAATAAGGTATAGGGCCCAAATGTGTAGAGACCCATGGGCTTGACCTAATCAATGATGGGCTGATTAGGGTTAAGCACTCTATAAATAAGGGGTTATGGTCCCTAGTTGTACACGCCATTCTGTCTTTCTGCATCCCATCGCTAGAGAGATAATCCCGAGGGTGTGTATCAGCTAGAAGACGCAAACCCTAGCCTCCGTCTCCCGGATCCCTAAAGATCATCTCCGATGGAGTCAGGTACGCTTCCGCTCAGTTAATTCTCTAGATAATTTCAATATGAAGATTAAAGTATTATCGGATTTATTCCAACAATTGGTATCAGAGCCACCTTCATATTGAATTATTTGGAGTTAGTTGATGATTAAATGGAAATCGAAAATTTCTTGTATGGCTGCCGATTTGATTTGCGGCAGCATACTTGGGGGCAGCATACTTGGGTTTGGTTTTGTCTTTTGATTCATTCTTCTTTAAGCAAAGCAGTTTCACACGTTATGATGGGATACTGCGATTTGTATTTATTTATTATAATTATTATGTTTCTAATGCCACTACCTGCATGGAGTCAGAGTTAGATTTATACAATAATTCGGCAATTGATGTTGTAGTGGAATTGTACATATTTCGTAATTGTCGAATTGTTATTTTCTACATAATTCGCAAATGTATACACATATATATATTGGACAACTCCGGCTTTCATAATTGTCGAATTGTTATTTTTCTGGTTTTTGTTTTGGGATCAATCAATCATGCGATTGAATAGTTTTTTTGGGTTACATCATCGATTTTCTGGAAAATAGATTCAATAGTCAATTATTATTTTGGATGTGGCTGAATTGATTCATAACTAATCATAATTTCAGTTTCTTTCTTTAAGGAATCAAGCCTTTAGCTTATTTGTTTTGGATTTGGAATCGATTTTGTTTTAAAACGATTAGGCCTTTAGCCGAGAATACCTATATCAAATTAAATTTTGATATGCTTCATTTTTCGGTAATTTAATTTTGGAATTTTATGGCTTTAGTAATATATTAAGTGCATATATGTGATTATCGATTTGGTAATTAAATACTTATATGTGATTACGGGCAAAATCAGTTCCATTAGAATTGCATATTTGGAAATAAATTACTTTTATTGGTGATCATGATTTACAGTTTAAAAATGTATTATGTGTTATGGATGTATAAACCCTAATTTGTGATCACATAAAGATTGGGTACAAGTTTTACAAATTTCGTTACACATAACACATTTGCATGTGATTCAGAAAAATTCGCCCAATTTTATTTTCAGATTGTTGATTTAATATTAGCATGTCTAATATTTGGGTTGATTAATTGACGCAACATGCTGCCAAAGTAGCCTCTCTTGTTGAAATTAATTAACTCATATATTAAGATGATTGTGTACTTTCTTATTTCATGCGGATAATAATCGGCCCAAAGGAAGGTTATTATTTGGCCGAAATTTAAGTACATTTGTGATAATAAAATTTGTGATGATTATGAAGTTTTTTTCGTGTGAATATTAAGTCGGTCCAAAGAAAGGCTTAATATTTGACAAGATTTTATTATCAAAATTTTATTATCACACCAAGAGTACCACTTGCAAGTCTAATTTATGTCCAAAGACAAGATTAGATGTTGCGCTAGGTATCTTGTAATGGGGATTGCTAATATTTAAATTTAAAATTAATTATAAAAATTAATTTCAATTCCTAGAGCATATCATTTATATTATTTTTGTTCTCTTTCAGTCAACAATTCTGCTGCTACAATATCTGCTAATATTAATAGCATCCCAGTGCTTAACGGCACGAATTTTAAGGAATGGAAAGAGAATGTTATGATCGTTCTCGGTTGCATGGATCTAGACCTTGCACTTCGGACTGAGAAACCCGCCGCTCTTAAGGACACATCTACCCTCGATGAAAAGAGGGAGATGGAGAGGTGGGAACGCTCAAACCGCATGAGTCTAATGATCATGAAACGTGCAATTCCAGAATCATTCAGGGGCACAATGTCTGATGAGGCCGATGCCAAATCATTCCTTGCCGAACTTGAAAAGCGTTTTGCTAAAAACGAAAAGGCGGAAACTAGTACTCTTTTGAGCACTCTTGTTTCCATGAAGTATAAAGGCAAAGGGAACATAAGGGAGTACATTTTGGAAATGTCTCATATTGCTTCAAAACTAAGTGCACTAAAGCTTGTTTTACCTGAGGAATTGCTTGTGTATTTAGTTTTGATCTCTCTTCCTTCTCAATTTAATCAATTTAAAGTCAGTTACAACTGCATTAAGGAGAAATGGTCTCTCAATGAGCTCATTTCTCATTGTGTTCAAGAGGAAGAGAGAATAAAGCAAGATAAGACAGAAAGTGCTCATTTGGCATCTACCACTAAGGGCAGCAATAAAAGAAAAATTAAGGAAGCTGCAAATTCGGGGCCTCCCAGGAAGCATCACAAGGAAACTAAGGAAGAAACTAAGGAATCTGGATGCTTCTTTTGCAAAGGGACTAATCACAAGAAAAAGAACTGCACTAAGTACCATGCTTGGCGTGCGAAAAAGGGTATGTCTCTTGCTCTTGTTTGTTCTGAGGTTAATTTAATTTCGGTACCAAAAGACACTTGGTGGGTAGATTCCGGTGCTACTACTCACATAAGTGTATCTATGCAGGGTTGCCTGAGCTGTCGAAAACCAATTGATGGTGAAAGATACATCTATGTCGGTGATGGCAAGCGGGTTGAAGTTGAGGCTATCGGTGTTTTTAGATTATTATTAAAGACTGGTTTTTATTTGGATTTGAAAGAGACATTTGTTGTGCCGTCATTTAGGCGGAATTTAGTTTCTATTTCTGCATTGGACAAATTTGGTTATTCTTGTTCATTTGGAAATAGTCAGTTCAGTCTATTTCAAGATTCAAAACTTATTGGTACTGGTCTTTTATCAGTTTATGATAATCTATATTCACTTGATATAAATACCTCATATAATGAAACCTTGCATGTAAGTACTCGTGGTACTAAAAGAAAATTAACCAATGAGAATTCATTTTCACTTTGGCACAAACGTCTAGGACATATTTCTAAAGAAAGAATTCAGAGACTTGTGTCAGATGGAATTCTTGATTCTCTTGACTCCTCAAATTCTGATATCTGTGTTGAGTGCGTTAAGGGAAAACAAACGAACAAACGGAGGTTAGGTGCCGAGAGAGCTTCAGATCTTTTAGAATTGATATATACGGACATTTGTGGACCATTCCCTACACCATGTAGAAATGGCCAAACATATTTTATCACATTCATAGATGATTACTCTCGTTATGGTTACCTTTATCTCATTCATGAAAAGTCCCAATCAATAGACGTGTTCAAATCTTATAAGGCCGAAGTTGAAAATCAATTAGGCAAAAGAATAAAAACCGTTAGATCTGACCGTGGTGGTGAATACTATGGTAGATATGATGGTTCCGGTGAACAACGTCCAGGGCCATTTGCTAAATACCTAGAGGAGTGTGGAATTGTTCCTCAGTACACCATGCCAGGAACTCCTAGCATGAATGGTGTTGCTGAGAGACGAAACCGTACATTGAAGGACATGGTTAGGAGTATGATTTGTCATACTACTTTACCCGATTCACTCTGGGGAGAGGCACTGAAAACTGCAGCTTACATACTTAACAGAGTTCCCACTAAAGTTACAACTAAAACCCCTTATGAAATTTGGACTGGAAAGAAACCCAGTATAAATCATTTCCATGTTTGGGGTTGTCCAGCTGAGGCAAGGCCTTATAGGCCAAATGAAAAGAAACTGGACTCAAGAACAGTTAGTAGCTATTTTGTAGGATACTCTGAGAGGTCAAGGGGGTATAAATTTTATGATCCCACTACCATGACTATTTTTGAGACGAGTAATGCCCGGTTCTTTGAGGATATTGAGTTTGGGGGGTGGGGAGATAAGGTTAGAGATTTTGTCTTTGAGGAAGAACATGTTACTCTTCCTTCAGTTGTCATTGAACAGGATCAAGATATGTTTATTCCTAATGATGTTCAAGAAACAACTCCAGTTCATGACAATCTCGAAAACATCCCCAATCAAGTACCTGAATTTGTTAATGAGGATCAAACTCAACAACCTCAAGAACCTGAGGTGCCATTAAGGAGATCCACTCGAGAGAGGAGAAGCGCAATTCCGGATGATTATATTGTATTTCTCCTAGAACATGAGGAAAATTGGGAATTGGTGGAAGAAATAATTGTCTTCCTCCAAGAACAAGAATCGGATGTTGGTTTTGCGGAAGATGATCCAATCAACTTCCGTCAAGCCATGGAAAGTTCTAACTCTCAAGAATGGATTAATGCCATGAAAGATGAGATGAAGTCTATGAGTGACAATGACGTTTGGGAGATAGTCTCATTGCCTGAAGGTATTAAACCCATTGGTTGTAAATGGATATTTAAAATCAAGAGGGATTCAAAGGGAAATGTTACAAGGTTTAAAGCTCGTCTTGTTGCTAAAGGCTACACTCAAAAGAAAGGAATTGACTATAAAGAGACTTTCTCTCCGGTATCCTCGAAAGACTCTTTTAGAACAATAATGGCATTAGTGGCACATTTTGATCTTGAGCTTCATCAGATGGATGTAAAAACTGCATTTCTCAATGGTGACATTGAGGAATCAATCTATATGGAGCAACCAGAAAACTTTGTTTCGGGAGATTCAAAGAAAATGGTTTGCAAATTAAAGAAATCCATCTATGGGCTCAAACAGGCTTCTCGTCAGTGGTATCACAAGTTTCATAAAGTCATTATATCCTTTGGTTTTCAACCAAACGTCAGTGATGATTGTATATACCACAAGTTCAGTGGGCGTAAGCATATTTTCCTGGTCTTGTATGTTGATGACATACTGCTTGCTACTAACGATATAGGCTTATTACACGAAACTAAGAGATTTCTTTCAAAGAATTTTGAAATGAAAGATCTTGGTGAGGCTTCTTTTGTATTAGGAATTCAAATCCACCGAGATCGCTCCAAAGGCGTTCTTGGACTCTCACAAAAGAGCTATATCGATAAGATTCTCAAAAGGTTTGGTATGCAAGACTGCAAACCAGGAGATACCCCAGTTTCTAAGGGAGACAAGTTTAGTCTCATGCAGTGCCCTAAGAATGGTTTTGAATCTAAAGAAATGAGGAACATTCCTTATGCTTCGGCTGTAGGAAGTTTGATGTATGCTCAGGTTTGTACAAGGCCTGATTTGGCATACATTGTTGGGATGTTAGGCAGATATTTGAGCAATCCGGGAATGGACCATTGGAAAGCAGCCAAAAGGGTCATGCGGTATTTACAGAGAACAAAGGAATATATGCTCACATATCGGAGATCGGATCAGCTTGAGATCATTGGGTATACCAACTCTGATTTTGCTGGATGTCAAGATAGCTTGAGATCCACTTCAGGCTACATCTATATTCTAGCTGGAGGAGCTATCTCCTGGAGGAGTATCAAGCAGACCCTTACAGCTACTTCCACCATGGAAGCAGAGTTTATAGCATGTTATGAGGCATCCAATCAGGCATTATGGCTGCGAGATTTTGTTAGTGGACTACGCATAGTGGACAGCATTGAAAGACCACTTAAGTTATTGTGTGACAATAGATCAGCAGTCCTCTATGCTAAGAACAACAGTAGTTTGACCAAGGCAAAACACATTGGGGTCAAATTTAAGGCTGTTAAGGAACGAGTACAAGAAGGAAAGTTATCTATAGAGCACATTAGCACAAACTCCATGATTGCGGATCCGTTCACTAAAGGATTACCACCCAAATTGTTTCATGAGCATGTTGCTCAAATGGGTGTCAAATCAGTTGAGGATTATGAGTTTTACTGGGAGTTTGTAATGTTTCTATGTTTGGTTAACTCAAGTTTTAATGTTATTTTCTGCAGAAATAAAGTTTAAAGTTTTATGTACTCTTACAGTTATATTATTGATCTCAGGGTGGACCAGTTGGAAATAGACATTCTATTCCAGACCACACTATATGTTATTTCCACGCTACACACCTATACTTGATCCATGTCGTTTATTATATTAATATATGTGATCATTGATGGGTCTAGTTATTCAAATATAGCAAAGACTTCTTTGGTCCTATGTTGATATAATTAATGGACCGGATTGATTAAGGATGACTACAGTTTGATAGCAAAAAATTTGGAGCTCCTAAAGTAAACATACAATTCTAAGGATTGTGTATACATGTGTATGTCGTCCAAGTGGGAGATTGTTAGATTATTGGACTTATACTACATGTAATATTCACAATATATTATTTATCGGGTTTAATTGTATGTTATATGCTATCTTATATTTAGGCCCAAAAAATTAGTGGTCCTATGGATATTAATTTAAGTGGGCTAATAAGTTATCTAATAAGGTATAGGGCCCAAATGTGTAGAGACCCATGGGCTTGACCTAATCAATGATGGGCTGATTAGGGTTAAGCACTCTATAAATAAGGGGTTATGGTCCCTAGTTGTACACGCCATTCTGTCTTTCTGCATCCCATCGCTAGAGAGATAATCCCGAGGGTGTGTATCAGCTAGAAGACGCAAACCCTAGCCTCCGTCTCCCGGATCCCTAAAGATCATCTCCGATGGAGTCAGGTACGCTTCCGCTCAGTTAATTCTCTAGATAATTTCAATATGAAGATTAAAGTATTATCGGATTTATTCCAACACCACCATCTTCCCAATCTTCGTCCGGTCCTTCTCCCCTCTACTTTGAACTCGTCCACCCTATTCTTCCTCATTCTCTACTTGACAGAAATGTGAAAAAAATCTGGGTATTATTATCCCCGTCATGTAACCAAAACACTTTCGCCCGTTGCTGCCAGAAACAATGTTGTTTCTCCATCAATTCTAAATATTCGCATCTGACCTTGCAAAATTCACCAACACAGAAATCATCCGATCTGCCTCGAAGATAATGCAGCCGCCGCATGCAGAATTCGATCCTCTTTCACATCTATTTCTTGAAGCCCCCATTTTCGGATTTCCTTCCCATAAAACTCCACCTATTTTAAAATACACCCACTCCTACCAATTGCTCAGCTATTCTCCACAACCTCCCTACACTCCCTTTCCCTAAGCTAGATGTTCTCAAACTTGAAGCGTCTTCTATGATTAACCTGGGCCCCATGCCAGATTTTAATAAACAAAGAGAGATGATCACTCGGAGCACCTTCCAAAGACACCGCCTTTGCGTAAGCAAACATCGCCTCCCATGTACTAGAGACAAGAATTTGATCAAGCTTTTTCTCAACCCACCCTAGAGTACCTCTTCCGCTTTCCCATGTAAATTGATAGCCATCAAACGGGAAACTAGATGGACCACTCTCCCAGACCGCCTCCCCAAAGCCGGCCCTGCATTAACCATGGGGGTTGCTATGCGCACCCCCATTATTACTTAACGTAACCACGGAGAGACCATGTTGCCCTCTTTACCTTTTTTTTACGAAGTAACTAACATAGCTACGTAGCTAGTTCAAATATTCAAATTCAAATAATAA
Source organism: Cuscuta europaea (assembly GCA_945859875.1). Taxonomy (NCBI): domain Eukaryota; kingdom Viridiplantae; phylum Streptophyta; class Magnoliopsida; order Solanales; family Convolvulaceae; genus Cuscuta; species Cuscuta europaea. The sequence goes on from CAMAPE010000006.1 coordinate 459,941, forward strand.
CTAATTCCATCTTCACACATCATTAATTTTTAAAAAATATATGGACCTTTAATCCATTGTGCTTGATGAGCCATCGGTAGCAAATGTTTTTTTGGCAAGGTATCAAATGTTTGTTTATAAACTATTATCATATTTTTTCATTTTTGCTTTGATTTTTATAAAAGAATTAAAAACTTTTACAGAATATATTTATTTTTGTTTTATTTATAACTCTTCATTTTTGCTTTTAACTTTTTTGACAAAATAAAACAAATGTTTACAATTTTTCATAAGACATCAATATCACATATTTAAAAAATTTCACAAAATATATTTATTTTTTGTTCAAGTGTTTAACATAATTTATGATGTTTTTACTTTTATTGGTTTCAGTCAAAGATCAAACAAGACTTAAAATGTTTTCACGTGGACTAAAATCTTTTTGTCTAGTTTGGTCTGGTTTGGTAGATGTTCAGTCTCTGTGTATTTTACTACTATCGAAGTCTGACCTGGTCCGATCTAGTCTGTTAAAGTCTGGTTTGCTCCGATCTGATCTGGTTTGGTCTGGTATGGGAGTGAAATAAGTCCAATTAAAAACATCTTTACACAGACCAAATTAGATTTTGATAGATCATATCAGAGTTTGACAGTTGCATCATACACAAAGACCATACATATAATAGACCAATCAGACCAGTTCAACCCAAATAAGACCAGACTTAAATAGACAAGATCATATCAGACCAGATGAGACCAGACAATTTTATACATTCTTAATCGTCTTTCTTATTTTACAAATGTAAAGTAAAGTTTATTTCACTCTGATGTATGTAGCCTCACCACAGTACTAATACACATAGAGACTATTTCCGGATGATCCATGATAAAAATCGAGTCGAAAATTGCAAGAACTTATTGTTGCAAGAACTATTTTATTACATCATATTTTCAAGCAAAAAAATAGTCAGTTTTTGACTCCATTGAAAATGATGGAAACAAAATAATTAACATTATTAAATGAAAATAGTTGGCTAAGACAAGAACAAGTTAAAATATCCGTACATCATATGACCTTGACCATGATCAAAATAGTATTTATGGCTGTTTATTTATAATATTTGAAAACAATAAATAAATAAATAATAATAATATAACATTCTAAAATATAAAATAATTTAGGCAAAACTAAAAAAATATTATTAGGAGTATTATTTACTCGATATTTAAGGATGAACTATTAATTAGTGCCGCACTAAGCAAATAGAAAAATAGAAACATAAAAATACGGAGTATACTATATTAATTCGGAGTAGTAAATAGCTCCCGTCCAGGCTTCGTACATGACAATTAAAGTGCGCAACGAAAAACTAACGCACAACAAAATTGTCCAACCGTGATAACTTTGGGGTGCGCCAAGAAATAACAGGGGTGCGCCGAGAAGACCCGCTAACCATCTTGGTTGTGGGATTATTAAGTTCTAAAATTGAAACGGGAAACAAGTAAATTTCTTTCTAAAAATGTGAATGTGACTATTAATTTAATTCAACCAAAAAAGGAATATGAGATAATTTTAGTGATACATAAAGAGAAAGAGTATATTTTTTATGCAACAATTTTTCATATAATTGTTATTATTTTATGTGAGTCTGTTTGAAAAACATGACCTTTAAACACTAAAGTGGTTCAAATTATAATACATTATAATCAACTTCAAACACAAATATAGGGAAAAATAATTTAAACACCCCAAACTTTAATGAAATCTGAGATAAGTATCCCAAATTTGCATATGTAATATATATAACCCGAACTTTATATAAAAAATCATTTTCACACCCTTATTGCATGTTTCTCTTTTACAAATACAAATTTATTGGAATAATTATATAATCTATCTATGATAAGAGACCGAATACAAACCATGCTTAAAATACTTACCTACAAACTCAATAATATGCATCACTTTGAACTTCAATATGCATTAAAAATAATGTAAAGATGTGGGGGTGAGATCACATACAAATTAGTCCTCCCATTCAAATCATCTTTACATTATTTGTATTGCACATTGAAGTTCAAAGCGTTTCATATTATTCAAGCCACAAAATAGCAATTTCATATTTACATTATTTGTATTGCATATTGAAATTCAAATAGTGCATCTTTACATTATTTGTACTGCATATTGAAGTTCAAAGTATTGCATATTATTGAGTTTGTAGGTTAGTAAGTTAAACATGGTTTGTATGTGATCTCACCCCATCTATCTATATCTATATCTATATCTATATCTATATCTATATCTATATCTATATCTATATCTATATCTATATCTATATCTATATCTATATCTATATCTATATCTATATCTATATCTATATCTATATCTATATCTATATCTATATCTATATCTATATCTTTTTTTACCCCGGAAGGCAAACCACCAAAATCAGTGGGGCAGAAGCCGGGGGGGGGGGGGGGGGGGGGGGGGGTCATCTGCCAGAATATTATTAATAAAAGGAGCATACAACCAGAGAAGGGGACCAAACCAAACTTCTCCAAAAAGTCAAACAGAAGCAAATTACATAAAAAAGGAGATAAAGCTCAACAAGATTAAAAAACAAACCGAAGGGATGAAAGCCCAAATAAATCCGAAAAATAGGCCGTACGGGCTTGATAAGGAAGATCCGCCACATCCGAGATAATAATGGGCCGGCCCATGTCCGCAGCGGCCAGATAATGTGCCGCCCAATTGGCCTCTCGTAAAACACCGGAATAGGAAACATCACTCTCCTCAGACAGATCCAACAAACGGATAACCTCATCTGATCTCCTTCCAATCCTTCGTCGTTGCAGATGCTCTAGCACCTCCATGGCGTCTGTCTCAACATGGAAGCTTCGGAACCCTAGGGATAACGCCTAAGTAGTAGCATGAAGAACAACAGCGAGCTCAGCTTCAAACGAGGAAGAAGCCGAGATCGGGAATGAGGAAGCCACAACCAGTCTCCCGTCACCATCTCTCAAGATAGCACCCCCAGCCGCTTGATGAGATAAGTATCGCGCATCTATATTTAGCTTTAGAGAGTTCTTAGGCTTCTCCCAAGAAATTGATTTTATTAAAGGCTTTCCCAGCCTAAAATCTTTTGGAATCAACTGTTCGTCAAATAGAATGTCTCCAGCCTTCCACATGCTTTTGGATTTGATAGTAGTGACCCAGCTACATGTGAAATGTTTGATTTGTTGTATAATACCCCAAACCATAGAACTATAGCTTTTCCATATATGCCAACCAATAATTCCCGGTAAGCAATGCTTGAATATATCATCCAATGTTTTAGATCCAGCTTGAATCCACCAATTAATGAGAACATGCCTTATATAATTAGTTTGAAGAGATGTAGAGATTCCAAAAATCCCCATAAAATAATCCCACACTGGTCTAATTCTTGTACAGTCAAAGAAAACATGATCCACGGCATCAGAATGGGCTCTGCAAAGAGGACATATAGATGGGTTGATTACTGCCTGGAATCTAGACAGGTTATCTGTAATAGGTAGGTTACCATTAAGCAATCTCCAAAGAAACAACCTGATCTTTAGAGGAAGCTTAGGGTGCCAACTGTGCTTTGCAGAAAAGGAAACAAACCTCTCCTCTCTAACTTCCTCATAAGCATATTTGAGAGAAAAAACTCCAGAAGCTGTAGGTTCCCAAAAAATACTCCCTTCAGAGTTCACCCCACATAATGATGAAGCAAACTCATTAATAGAACAAATTCTTCTCCAAATGGGAGAATCATAGACTTTAGGGACCATATTTGGACCTCTAGGATATCTTGCTCTCAGAAAATTAGCCCAGATAGAGTCCCCAGTCTTCCATTTCCACCAAAGTTTAATAGAAAATGCTTTTTCTATATCTGATGGACTTCTAATACCAAGTCCTCCCTCCTCAGTTGGATAGCATAAATGTGACCATTTCACCCAATGATATTTCCTCTTTAAGTTAGAAGAGCCCCAAAGAAAGCAAGCCATTTTCTTTTCAATGATATTGATAACCTTTTTCGGGAGTTTATCAGCAGCCATAGTATGTAAGGGAATTGTATTTAACACATGCCTTATTAGAATCAATCTTCCAGCCATTGACAGGTGACTCTGATTCCATGTTGAGAGTTTAGAGTCAATTTTTTTAATTAGGTCCATGCAATGACTAACTCTATTCATGCCTTTATGCAGGGGAACTCCTAAATATTTGATGGGAAGGTCAGATTCTCTCATCCCCAGAAGATTAGAAATCAAACCAGCTCTTGCTTTTCTGCCACACAAGAAAGAACTTTTCTGCAGATTAATGGACTGCCCAGAAGCTATTTGGTAAGAATTTATAAATTCTTTAAAATTAAGCAAAGATCTAGAATCACCATTTAGAAAGACCAACAAGTCATCTACATAACCTAAATGGGAGAGTGAATAACCAAAGGAGCCCATCCAGAATTTCTTGATGGAACCATTATTAATATGCCAAGCAATACCCCTAGAAAATGCTTCTGATGCAAGGATAAAAAGGTAGGGAGAGAGAGGGTCACCCTGTTTAACACCCCTTTTAGGTTGGAAAAAACCTTGAGGTACCCCATTAACCAAAATAGAGAAATAAGTAGATTTCAGATTGTTCATAATAACATGAATAAACCTGTGAGAAAAACCAAATCTTTCCAGAATAGCAGCAATAAAATCCCAGGACAACTTATCAAAAGCTTTTGCCATATCTAGTTTAACAACAACATAGATCCTCTCACTTTTTTATTCAAAGAATGAATTATTTCCTGGGCTATAAGAATATGATCCACCATATCTTTGTCTTTCATAAACCCAATCTGCTCAGGAGAGATGATTTTAGGCAAAATCAAGGAGAGTCTATCAGCCAAAACCTTAGTGCAAACTTTATTCACAAAATTAGATAGACAAATGGGTCTAAAATCTGCAAAGGAAGAGGGATTTTGATCTTAGGAATTAGCACAATTAGACTGCTAGATAACCCCTTAGGAATAGAAATCCCTAAAAAGAATTCCTGCACAGCTTTAACCAAATCCTCTCCCACAATATGCCAACACTTCTTAAAAAATTTGCCATTAAATCCATCAGGCCCAGCAGCCCCATTAGGATTAAGGTTCCAAACAGCTTTTTTAACTTCCTCCTCTTTTGGCAGAGACATTAGGTGATGATTATCTTCTGCAGAAACAATGCTTGGAATGAAGTGTAAGATATCTGCAGATGAAACTGGCTGAGAGACAGAATAAAGTTTGGTGTTAAAGTCAATGGCAGTCTTCCCAATATAAGGTAAAGATGAAACTATCTCACCATCTTCAATTTGAATAGAGCTAATACCTTGCCTTCTATGCCTGATTTTCACATAAGAATGAAAATAACTTGTATTAGCATCACCTTCCTTTAACCACTTTATATGTGATTTTTGTTTCCAGTACTTTCTTTCAAGATTAAGCTTAGTGATAAGGAGAGCTTTTTGGTGGTTCCACATCTCTCTGTTAGTTGAGGTAGGATCTTCCATGAAATTTTTTTCAGCCTGCATCACAAGGTTTTCACATCTTCTAATATCTTCAAAGATGTTTCCAAAGCTATCCTTATTCCATCTTTTCAAATCATTTCTGAGGCTCTTTAACTTATTCATCAAGCCTCTCATCCCCCCTATAGTAGGAGTCTTCTGCCAGCTTGTCATAACTGTGTCTAAAAGTTAGAATGTTTGGTCCACATATTTTGAAATTTAAAGGATCTAAGGCCATTTAATTCCTCAAAAGAGCACCTGATAAGTAATGGGGTATGATCAGATGGGGTTTTTTCAAGTATATCCACTTGAATTTTAGTAAATAGATCATTCCACTTGTGGTTGAACAAGTATCTATCAAGCTTCCTCCGGACCCAACCATTAGCCCTCACTCCTGCCCATGTATATGAGGGACCTGAGTGATTAGGCTCAATCAAATCACAATCTGCAACACAATTAGAGAAATCCATCATACTATTAAGATTAGGAATAGATCTGCCTTGATGTTCATTATGATTCATAATAGCATTAAAGTCACCACCAATCAACCAAGGTTCCTGAATGTATCTTGAGAGGTCCACCAAAGATTCCCACAACTCACTTCTATCAATGTAATTGTGTTTGCCATAAACCATAGTTAACCAGCCTTCCATATGGCCTCTTTTAAATTTAAAATGGATGAACTGATCATGATAAGAAACCTCTGAAATATCCAGCTCAGAATGGTCATAAAAAAACCCAAATTTTATTACAACTAGAAGATAAAACTTTGGTGAAACCAAAGTCAAAAGAAAAGGACTCAGCTTTTGAAGAATCCAGAATAGGTTCAATGACTGCAAGAATCTGAATCTGCCATTGCTTAGTTAAAGATATTAACCTAGCTTTGGCAGATTCCACCCCCCTAACATTCCAACATAAACAATTCATTTAGGTGATTTTGGAATATCTTGAGAAGCCAGCTTACTGTCTGATTGCACAGGAACTGACAAAACTGATCCATCCTTCCTCTTTGCAACATTTCTAGTAACCCTAGGTGTAACTTGTGTGTCCTTTCTTCTATTCCTTTTATGAATGACCTCTGTAAAACCCTCTTGATCAGTCTGATGATCATGATCCCCAGCTGGATTCACAGATAAGGTGGAATGATTAGACTCAAGAGACTGATTCTTCTCTTGTCCAGTCTGTATCATATCTGCTAACTCCTTGCCCATCCTCTTGGCCATAGTATCCACTTTAGAAACTAACTCATCCCATCCCAAATTCCATTCTTCCATAGACACCTGTCTACCAGATTCACAATCAGAAAAGTATTGCTTGAGTCAAGTATAAGATCAAATTGTTGTTTATGCTGTAGCTCCTTTAGTTTACAGTCATCAGTAATCTCACCAATAAATTTATTACTTGATAATCCAGGTACTTGTGTTGGAAGAAGATGCATCAGATCCTTATCAAGCTCAACTTGTTGAGGTGTAACATGTAATCCTACAGGGGCCGGAGGTTCCTCATGGAAGACTTCCTCAGTGTCTGTGTCACTATCACTCTGTATGTGATGGGTTTTAGATGTAGACGGTTGATTAACAACCAATAGAGCTGTGCAGTTATTTGTTTGTTGGCTTTCCTTTGATTTCTGAGAAGCATGTGTAATAATTGTTTTCCCTTTCTCCTGTGCTGTGAACTTGGTATGTGTAGCCTGATCACTCCCGATCTCCTTATTTTTTTCCACCCAAATTTCTTTAGTAGCCTGGTCTGCTAAGACAATGCCTGGGTTCTGTTTACGACATTTGGCCTGGGAGTGACCCAAATGCAAACAGAAAGAGCAGTATTCAGGCATGTACTCATATAAAACAGGCTGCGCAAATCCTGACTTGCCACAATTAATCCATAGTTTTTGAGGTAATTCTTGGGTTACATCCAACTCTATACAAACACGGGCCACAGAAGGCCTGGATAAGCTAGCAGTTGCATCATCAATCCGCAAAGGCTTACCAATTAAACCTGCAATATCAAACAAAGCTCTCCTATCATGTAGATGGAGAGGCAAACCTTCCAGTGAAATCCAGACCGGAACCACCGGCGATTCTACATAAGGTCGGAATTCTGGGCTCCATTTGGTCACCCTCATAACATATCCTCTTAAGTTCCAACTTTGGCGATTCCAATAGCGAAAATAATCTTCTTCAGACTCAAAACGAATCAAGATATGCTTTTTTTCCAAAACTCCTAAATGAAAAGCACCTTTAAACCTAATGATTTCCAACGCTTTACGTATAAACTCCAGGTTTGGACGACCTTTGTAAAAGTATCCGATTAAAGATCTACGATGACGTTCTGCAAGAATGTTAACATCAGTTTCCGTGAAAGTGATTGCCGGCAGACCTTTAAATCTCGAAGGAGTTTTGGAGGAAAGACTGTCAGAGGGTTTGGAAGCAACAACCTCAGCAAATGATTTACCAGACAAAGCATTGATCGGAGGAGGGGGAGGCTCCGCCGTGGGAACCGCCATAGAGCGTCGCGATCAGACTCCGACGTAGGGTTTTTAGAGAGAGAAAGTCCAACTAGAGTTCCTTGATCATCATATATCTATATCTATATCTATATCTATATCTATATCTATATCTATATCTATATCTATATCTATATCTATATCTATATCTATATCTATATCTATATCTATATCTATATCTGTATCCGTATCCGTATCCGTATCCGTATCCGTATCCGTATCCATATCAGTATCTGTATCCGTATCTGTATCCGTATCAGTATCCGTATCCGTATCCGTATCAGTATCTGTATCCGTATCCGTATCCATATCCATATCCATATCCATATCCATATCCATATCCATATCCATATCCATATCCATATCTATATCTATATCCATATCTATATCTATATCTATATCTATATCTATATCTATATCTATATATATATATATATATATATATATATATATATAGTGAAAGGTATTTACGTAACTCAACAAACCCTGCTCTCACCCTACGAGTCTAACGCATCAGGTATTTCTGAATCGGAAACTTTTGGGTTCCTTCCTACTCCATCTGGAGTAGGGGTGGGATCGGTCCGGGCTGGGTCGGGTTTTTGCTCTACCCGGAAATTACCCGAAACTTCTCGGGTTATGAAAAAATGGGACCGGAAAAGCGCGACATATTCGGTCCGAGCCGGGTTTTTTGAGACTCGGATTCGGTCCGGGTTCGGGTAGGATCGGTTAAAGCCCAATAAAAAAATATCATTGTTTTTATTAAAAAAAGTATTCAAAAAATGTTCGATAATCAATCAAAACGATTCAACCTTCTCACTTTCTATTATAGTCAAAGCAAAACTATTTAATCAATAATTCAAAGGCTATAAAGCAACAATATTTCAATCACAAAGAAAGTATTGATCCAAAACACTCATGAAGAGCCAAACATAAATACTATCTAAATCCCAACAACAAAAATTCAGACTAAAGAGAACAAAGTTCTGACAAAATGATGTTTCTCTTTAAGATGGATTCAAAAACAAAGCAAATTAGAAGACCCCAAGTGAGTATTTGGACTTGTTTCCATAGAATATCTTAATTTTTTATAATAAATTATAATGAAATATTCGGGTCAGATTTTGGCCGGTCTGGGCTGGTTTGTAATTTTTAGGGACCAGATCTGGGCCCAGAATTTCGGGTTCGATCCGGGTTTTTTTAACCGGCCCGTCAAAAATAAAAAAACGGTCCGATAACATTTTTCGGTCCGAGTCCGGGTCGGGTTTCGGGTTTCAGTTCGATTTTTCCCACCCCTAATCTGGAGTATTACGCAAAACCTGTTATTCTCTCTGCTATATCAAACGTATTTCGACTTCCTTAGGGGTCACAACTATCTTCTATCGATTAGGTTTTTGGAATTACAGAGTTCAAATTCTATTGCCATGCTCGGAGACCTCATCTCAACCGATCTTCTCAGGTTAGTATTATCTCCCAAATCTAATATTTATAATTATTTGAACTCCAGACCGATTAACAACAGCTTTGACCTCCCGTATTTGAGAGTCTGAAATTTCTTCTAAAACCCTAGATTTAGAAGAAACTATTACATTATAGCGTCATCCATCAGAGCTCTGATGGAAGCAAATACTTCCAGCAATGGTAGTAAAACTAGCTAAATATGGTCCCTTTAGAAAACTTATGTGACGATGCTAATTTTTGCGTGGCTTTTGGAATATATTATAATGGCTAGCTTGATCCTCATGCTTGCTATTACTTCATCAAATTCATTCATGAAATTTTAACACATTATTTTAGAACTCTACAAACCAGGAGGCCGACTTCAATTCCGTTTAGTTCGACTTTTAAGAATTTGTCCTAAATAGGACTAAAATAATAGGAAAGTTCCTAAATAGGACTAACCCCTAATTTATTCCCTAAATAGGACTGTTTTAATAACTCACTGTTGCCTATTCCTAAAATACCCCTGTGCGCAATTAAAATAGAAACTCCTTTCTCGTAGCTGCTCTGTCTAGGGGGAGCGTCGGACGGGTTCAGGTAGGACGTGTTGGGATTTGGCATACCCATTCGGTTATCGGATCTACAATTTGAAACCCTACCCTATCAAAAAAGGGTTTCGGGCTAATTGGGTTGCACAATTTCGGATTCCGGTCGGGTTGAATCGATTTTTCGGGTCCATTCAGGTCGATTAAAAACCATTAAAAACATAACATGACAGATTGACAGATTCAAAGTAAAATTTTGTACAATTACAAACACAGTATGACAGTAATAGACTAATACACATTTTAACATGCATAAATATATAGTCATAAGAAGTAGCAAAATAGTAGAGTTTGTACAACTCCAAAGTTGCAAAATAGTAGAGTTTGTACATTTATACTCTTTTACATAATGCAGTTTGAGAATTGACAGTTTGAGTAATCCAAAGTTCCAAAATAATAAGTACCAACAAAAAGTTTAACAACATTCAACATTTTAACAAGTCTTCACATCTTCACATCTTCACATCTACTTGACTACTTTATTGTTTCCATGTTTGAGCAATTGAGCAGAGCATCAGCCAATTAGTCATTGAATTTGCTCCTATGTACATCACAAGTAAATAAATTAGTATCATAAAACACTAAACTACTGAGAACTATCAAAAATTCAAAAGTATATACAAATACAATCAGATTTGGCTCAGGTTTAATTTCAGTTCACTAATTATGGGGGCATTAAAAACTATATACAAATAGAATCAACACCAACCCATTTATTTCATTTTCTGGTAGAACTGTAGAAGGCTAGAAGCCATCATCATTGCCAAAATAAGTAAACAATGAATGTAATAACTCAAAATTCATAAATGCATAGTTAAATTCCAGTAGTTCCAGCAACTCAGCAAGTAACATGGTGTATTTTGGCTCAGATTTATATTGATTTCACTATTAATGGAGGCATACGAAACTATATAGAAATAGAATCAACACCAACCCATCAATTTCATTTTTGGTAGAAGCTATCATCATTGCCACAAATATGCAACACTTAATCAATTAACTCATAATAACATTAGCAAATTCCAGTAGTTCCAGCAACTCAGCAAGGCAACAAGTAGCATGGTACTTTTTGGCTCAGATTTATATTGACTTCACAATTAATGGGGGCATACGAAACTATGTAAAAATAGAATCAACACCAACCCATAAATTTCATTTTTTGGTGGAAGCTATCATCATTGCCACGAATATGCAACATTTAATCAATTAGTATAGAGTGAAACAAGATTACCATGTATTGTTGTACACACACACTAATTAGGTGAAATTGTACCAGTGAATCAGCAACACTACCAATTACCATCAAAGCAGCAGAGTTATGCTTTTACACCCAGAACAGAACAGAATCATACCAAATCATTAGTGAAGTAACATATTACATAATTAAAAGATAAAGGTAAAGTTTTACTACTATCTCATCAAGAGAAGGGTCTCCACCAACATTGCCATCAGTTAATTCTGCATTGAAAACAATATTAAGTTAACAATAAGTTTAAATATAAACACTGAATAGTAAATAAGCTTATACAGTTAATTCTGCATTAAAAAATAAAAACACAGCATTAAGTAAACAATAAGGTGAAATATAAAATTTGAAAACTGAATGTGTAAAAGCTTATATCTGTTTCCAACCTCTCTACCTCTTCAATGTTTTCTTCTAATGAGACATGCTGATTGGACATCCTTAACCAGTCTTGAGCACATATGAGGGCTTCCACAATTTTGACACTCAATGAACTCCTAAAGCAGTCTAACACTCTTCCACTTGTACTAAAAGTGGACTCAGAAGCTGCTGTGGAAATAGGAACAAAGAGAATATCTCTTGCCATCTTAGATAGAATTGGAAACCTCTCACCATTAAGCTTCCACCATCTCAATATGTCAAATTCATTGTCCTCCTCTATTATGTTCTCACTCAAATAACTTTCAACTTCAGTTTTTTCAATCCTACCACCCCACTGTCTTGTTTTTGTTTTTTCAACTGGGCTTTCAATCTGGAGACAATCCTACCTCCACTTGATTAAGTGTTTTTTCAAGGGTCATTTCATAAAAGTGTTTAAGTACATCTACCAAAGTTTCAACAGCAAGCCAGTCCTCAACATCAGGAGTTTCATGTTGCAGATCAATAGAATATGAGCTCTCAATCTCCTCATAAGCTTCAAAGACTTTTTCATTGGACAATGCAGATTTCAGCATGAGATAGGTTGAATTCCACCTAGTTGGGACATCTAGGTGCAATCCAGCTTTAGTCTGCACTCTAATCAAGTCTGAAATGTCCTTGAATTTTTGTAACCTAGCAGGTGAATTTCTAACATACTTAACAACATCTCTTACCCTTTGAACAGAATCATCAGCTTCTTTTAAACCATCTTGCACAGCTAAATTTAGGATATGAGCAATACATCTCATATGAAGGTACTTTACTTTTACAGAAGAGGCACCCCAAGACAATAGTTTTTTCTTAAAAAACCCCACTGCAGTATCATTACCACTAGCATTATCAACAATTATGGTGAAGATAGATTTCAATCCCCAATCTAGCAAGCAAGACTCTAAAGCTTTGGCCAGGTACTCTCCTCTATGGGAAGTCACAGGAACAAAGGAGATGATATTTTTATTCAGCTTTCACTCATGATCAATAAAATGTGCAGTTATACACATGTAGTTGATCCTTTGTATAGAGGTCCATGTGTTCGTTGTTATACTAACCCTCTGTGTGTGATCCCTAAAGAACCTTTTCAAATTGAGTTTTTCATCTAAATAGATTTGGTAGATGTCTCTAGCAATTGTCCATCTAGAAGGAATTTGAAACCTAGTACAAGCTATAGAGATAAACTTTCTAAACCCTTGCCTGTCTACAAATCTAAATGACAGTTCATCAATGATGATCATTTCAGAAAGTGCTCTCCTAACTGCACCTTGATCAAACACCCAATTCACTAATACTCCGGTATTTTCAGGTGTTGGATTACACAAGACTGGTTGGAAACTGAGAAGGGCTTGCCTAGTATCTTTTGAGCAAGGAATTTTCAGACAGTTTAGTATGTGATTTCTAAGAGATGAAGTGCCATGCTTCTTGGACTGACAACAATATGTTTTAGCACAATGTTTGCATTGTCCTTTAATAAGGACACCATTACTATCTTTTATCTTGTCAAAGTAATCCCATATTCTGGATATGGACTCTACCTCCTTTCTCTTTTTTCCAGAATCAGGCACATCAACAGCAGTTGTCTGCTGAGTGCTGGTGTTAGGCCCAACATCATGAGCTTCCACTATAGGTTCTTGAGAAATAAGAGTCAGAGGAGGTTGAGAACCAGATGCTGGTATGGTATCAATACATTGACCTTCCATTCTGATAACTATAGAAAGTTCAAATACTCAATGCAATCAACACATTGAACACATCTTTAACAAAATCACATATTGACAATCATAAATACTTTAATACATTCACAGTAAAGTCTGGAACAATCTGCAATGTGATCTACAGAAGGATATAAGCAGTAGGCTTATTCTCTTCTCTACAGACATAGAAGATACCAGTTCACTCTAACTACTCGTTTGAGTGTTTGAGTAGAAAAAGGTAACTTCAACACTTGTGAGGCAGAATATATGAAATATGAATAACCATGTTTAATTGTTTACTCAGAAAATTATATTCAGCCATCATCTTATTCAGCAGTTCATAATACAAGTGAAATAGGTACCAAAATAGGCATCATGCTTCACATTAACAGGCATTAGTCATCACCATCTCACAGAGTCACATATGCATCACAGTTTGCAAATCCATAATCCATTGTAAACATGCTTCCACAATTCATGAATGAGTAAGTCACAATTACACAAGGAATACATATCAAAAGATAATAACAGTATAACACAAGTACACAACATATCTAGGGTTCGAGCTTCCAGGCTTCCACCATAGTTTATTACCACTATAATAGTTTATAAAATCAAACATTTGTACTTTTATACCTCACAAGGGACTCATAGTGTCGTATAGAGAGGCAGAGAGTCAGAGACGAGGCTTCCATCATTCCACCGTAGTCGTAGGCTTCCACCGTTCCACCGTTCTTAAGCTTCCACCAAATTGGAGGAACAACAGGCCAGAGAGGAGAGGCAGAGAGTCAGAGATGAGGACCAACAGGCCAGAGAGGTTAGAGAGAAGAGGATTGGGTTAGAGAGAAGGGGTCTGTGATGAAGACTGAAGAGAGAAGGGGTTTGCGCTGATGAGAGAAGAAAATTAGGGTTAGGGTTGAATAAGTAGTATTTATACTACTTGGAGTTTCGGGCTTTTCGGGCGGGTCGGGTAGAGAATTTTAAAACCCTACCCGAGACCCGCTACCCTGAAAGCTTAAGGAAACTGGTTTCGGTTTGGTTTTTCGGGTTCGGGTCACCCGACCTGGTGGGCGTACCAAAGGTATATCCGAACGGGTTTTCGGGTCAGATCGGGTCTTGCTCACCCCTAGCTCTGTCTTTTGCGTTCCATATCCTTTTTCATTATTCTTTAACGACCTTCAACTTTCGTTCATTCTTCTCATCACCTCACTCGTTTCCTTTCATTGTCGCACATCAATTGAAGATCGTCTATTGAATTCGGTGCTGTGTGGTAAGTTCAAATAAAATTTCAACAAATTCTTAATAGTCTTCTTCAATCCTTGATCAATTTATGTTTGCATGAAATTTTGATTTGTTTTCCAGATTTTCGTTGCTTTTATTTACGTAATTAAGTATAGAAAATCCTAATTCAATTCATGTTTTACTTCATCAATAACTTCATCCGCGCTTGTACTTGATCACTCCTTCATTATTTATACTTTTGCTTTATTGTTGAATTGTGTTTACCAAAACCTGTTGATGTTATTTATGTATTTGAGAATACAAATTCGTATTTGATTTTCAGTTTCTACCTCATCACTTATCAGGTATTAGCTTCTACTTTATATGTATATTTTCATTGTTTTCTGTATCCCTCTGCACTTTCTCATGTTTTGTTATTTTTATTGTTTCGTTTGTGGACTCTAATTAAACACATGATTCGATTTTCATTATTCTCATTGTTGTTTAGTGTTTCTGTTTTTATTTACACTTTTACTATTATGTTACATGTATACTGGTTGTCACTATTGCCATCACGTTTACTGTTAATGTCATCTTGTGTTTTTATGTTGTCAACTGCTTATTCCTTGTTTGTTCTTGCATTCCTGCTTACATGTTACTTTTTCATTTTTTAGATAATCATATCTTCAGATCGATACAATTTTTTAGATAATCATATCTTCAGATCGATACAATTTTGCTGCTTATGGTCAAACTTGATGGTATATGGTTGTCTAATTGCACTTTTACACATAGGGATGTTGTGGTATTCAAATACGTGCAAATGCTTCATATGCATGTTTTATACAAAGCATGACTGAAATTTTGCATCTTTACAAACTAGACCAATCTTTTAATTTTTTTTATTGTTGATGGTTGTCCACCTCCAGTTTGTATTCATGATGAAGACACCTTCAAATTTTATCTTCATCTCAAAGTTCTTCACACTGATTTTGAGAAGTTACCTCTTTGTATTGAGTTTGCTACTAATGAAGTTGTTGATACTTCCTTGCAACTTCAGAACTCAGTTCCTCATTGTAATAATTAAAATGTTTCTATTTCCTTTTCTGAACCTTTTACTGAATCTGTTATTGTTGTTTCTGATCATGAGGATGTCCAAAACCCTGAACTAGATGATGATGTTTCATCATCTGAGTTTTCAGATGTTCCAGAAACTTCAGTTTCTATGTCTTCTTCTGTTAGTTCGAAATCATCTTCCTCTAAAAGTTTTTCCCTTCACCATAATGTTGAGGTCATTGCACATCATGATCCTACTTGTCTTATTCGTCTTGCCATCTATAAAGACAAGGTTGCTCTTATCCACCACTTGAAAATGTTTGCAATCAATAACAGTTTTCAATATAGAACACTTACATAAAAAAATGCCTTCATGTGATTTGTAATGATCCAAAATGCAAGTGGACCGTGCGCTCAGTTAGATTATCTGGAGTGAATATGTTTCAGATTAGAAGGTATTCACAAATTTCCTTGCTTTGACTTTCTGTTTTTTTACATTATTGCCATATGTTTTTTTAAATGTCATGTTTGTTTGATGGTAGTATTTTGTGTGATGCATTTCAGGTTTCGTCCTGAACATACTTGTTCTGTTGACTACAGACAAGGTAATCACAAGCAAGCTACAGCAGATATCATTGCAGATATGGTTGCATACAAATTCCTAGATGCTTCAGAAAAACCATATACTCCTAAGCAGTTACGCAATGATATGGCTTTGGAATTTGGAATTTCAATGTCCTACAAGAAAGCTTAGAAAGTGCAAAAAACTGCTATGGAAAAGCAGTTTGGATCGGATGCATCTTCATACCAACTTTTACCATCCATGGCTCACATGCTTAAGGGATCAAACCCTGGATCTTCAATAAGTCTTGTTAGAGGTGTTTATGACACGTTTCAGTCACTTTTCTTTTCTCTTGCAGCGTGGATTGATGCTTGGCAGTTTTGTAGACTTGTGCTAATTTTGGATGGCTCACTTATGAAGGCTTACTACAAAGAAACGTTGCTAACATCTTGTTGTCAAGATGCAGATAGGCACATTGTTCCTTTGGCTTTCGACATTTGTGATTCTGAATCCACAACTTCTTGGAAATGGTTTTTGATGAAGTTGCGTGATACTATTAAGTACCATCATGACTTATATATTGTTTCAGATCACCATAAAGGACTTATAAAAGCTCCATCTGAAGTTTTTCCACATTCTATTCATGGTTTCTGTGTGGAACACCTTAGGCGTTATCTGATTCATAAATTCAGAAGTTCTGGTGATGGCCTTGGGTGAAAGTTTAAGGCTGCTTATATGGCTGCCACTATTCCTGAATATGAAGAATATGAAGCTATGTTAGATTCTGATAATGCCAAGATCCGTCCGTGGTTAGACAAGATTGGGAGTCATAGATGGGCATGGGCTAGGTGTATGGATGGTCCCCGAAGATTTGGTGTGCTTACCTCTAATTGTGCCGAGTCACTGAATAAGGTTAATGTTACTGCAAGAGAGTATTCCATATCTAAGCTCATTGACTTTTTACGTCAACACATGCAAAAGTGGTTCACGGAAAGAAGTGAAAAGGCTTCTAAAAACCTACCATTTTGTCAAGTAAATGTGAAAAACATTTAGTGGCATTGCAATATGCATCTACACACATGCAGGTATTACTTTCATGTTTTACCTGAATTATTATGTATTACTTTCATGTTTTTGTTATATGTGTAATCTATCAAATACATATGTAGCTTAATGCCATGTTTGGTGTTGTTAATGCCATTTAGTTATTTCATATACAGCTTACCTTTGTAATCATTTTTACATTTTATCACCATCTAGGTCAACCCATCTTCATATTTGGAGTTTGAGGTTGTTGATAGGGACTGCCGATCATTTGTTATTAACCTATCAAAGAAGATGTGTTCATGTGGCGTCTTTCAATTGGATCATTTCATATGTGTACATGGAGTTGCATCTCTTCGTATTCGACCAGACCTCTCTTGCTATGATTTCATTTCACCTTATTATTCTCGTGATGCATGACTGTCTACATGGAGCAATAGCATGCATCCAATTCTAGATCCAAAGTCATGGTTAGTTCCAGAAAGTGTTCTTAGCATCATGTGCAAGCCTCCAAATTGTTTGAAGAGACCCCCTGTGTGACACTTCAAAAATTTAAATAAAAATAAAAATAATTTTTAGTCAGATAAAATATTACAAAAATAACATTTTTGTAATTAATTGAGTCAGACAAAAATTCAACAGTTGTAACATTCTAATAAGATAAAATGTCAAAATTTATGACGTTTTAATCAAATAAAAATATTTCAGTAATAGGAACAACATTTTATTAAACAAGCGAACCAGACAGAAAATTAACATTTGTGACATTTTTAGTCTGATAAAAGTGGTCCGATAATAGAAGTAACGTTTTATATCAAATACCACCTATACATATGACACAAGAAGTAAAAGTTATATTTTAATTTATGTATAAAAATACACAAATAATATAGTAGTATATATACTCCTAATAACTAAGACGTACAAAGCTACATGTATACGTAATCACATATAGTAGTATATATACTCCTAACTAAACTACGTGACTACGTAACTTAGTATATAGCTAAACATAATTAAAATACTCCATATGCTAACAATATAAAAATATACATACGTACGTAATATTATAGACTTATACTCCTACGGGAGATAAACTACCAACCGGAGATAACTACGGAAGAAGCCAAATGAGTTCAACTCTAACTCTAACATCTCAGCCTAAAACTCTCATCTTTCCCTATAAATAATAGGCCAGAACCTGCGTTTTCTTCATCCCAAAACCTGATACATATATACACATATACATATATATATATATAAATTGCGACCCAGCGTTTTAGCCAGAACCAAGCCTTGAAAATACTTCTCAAACCTTCCCCTTCGTGATACGAATCCAACGGAAAAAGAATCGTCGAAAACGGTCGTGAAACGAGGGAGAAAAGCCTCGCCGGAGTTTCGCCGAGGAAAAACATTTCGACGGAAAACGGAGAAGAGGGAGGAGCTGCCGCTGCCGCCAACCCACCACCGACATTCGCCGTCCCAAATGGAGCCAATAGCACCATCGTTTCGCTCGTCCGACGAGGTAACACCTTCCCCCCTTAAATTCCCGTTTTTTCCGGCGACCTGGGGAAGAAGACAACCCAGAATTCTGCTGGGGTCTGTTTTGGGCCTTTTCAGGTTGGGCCAGAAAATTTAAATTGGGCCAGTTCGGCCCATTTTCAATAAAAATTAAAAATAAAATAGTAAATGAAATAAATAAAATCTGGAAAAATATAAATTAAATACCTAGTATAAATATACATATTCGGACCAACCAGAATTGGAAAATAATATTTTTAGCTATTTTTAATTGATTTAATTGTAATTGGGCCAATTTATACACATGTAGTAAATAATTAACTAAATAACGAAAATAATTATTAAATAAATATTGGAGTAAACTAGGATAAATATATGGCTAACTAGGACCTTGTGGACCATTTATAATTAATAAAAATAAGGTTTAGTATATTTAATTGTAATTAAACCGATTAATAAATATATGAAATTAAGGGAATAATTATGGAAGATAATTATAAAATAGATATCTGGACAACCTAGGTCAAATATAGACCCAAAATATAGTTATAGACGGTTACTAATTTATAAAGTCGATTTTTAGTCTATTTATTTAAATTAGGCCATATAAAACTAGTTAAGTAATTAAATAAGGAAATATTAGTATTAATGGTGAAATAAATAAATCACTGAGGTTGAAAAATAATATTCTGGACTAAAAATAATGTTTGAATAAAATAAGGAAAATAAATATATTCGGTTATGTAAATAAAGTAATTAGATAATAATTAGAGTAAATTAATGGTGATTATTGAATAAAAATTTAGATATTGTAGTTAATTATATTCGGATATTTTATTTCAAATATTGAAAATTAATGGATGAAATTATTAAGTTAATTTTATTAATAGAAAGTGAGTAATCAAATAAATTCGGATAATTAATAAATTAAATTAATAAATTTAAATAAACTAAGTTAATGCGAATAATAAAATAAAAGGAGAAAATCGGGTAAAGTAATTACAAATAGAATAAGTGACTAATTTATCATATTTAATTAAAAAGGTGATTATCTAGAGACCGGATTAGAGGAGGATAACTAGGAGCATCAGGACTTAAGGTAAGTTTCTCTGCCAATCCAAATTGTTTCCTCGTATTATATGCTTATTATGCATTATGTGATTAAGTGTGAATTTTAAATGTGTACTATTTGGGGTGACTAAGAATTTGTGAAATATTGGAGATATATTTTGGGATTTAATCCCTAGTATGACTTTGGAGTGAATTTTTATGTAAAAGAATTTTGGAGTATTTATGAATGTGAATTTTTGGTGGACGTATCTATTAAATAGATATTCTGTAGGACTGTATATAGAAAGATGATTTTTCAAGGAATAATGTTTTTCAATAATTATTGACATCTCGAGAGAAACACGAGGTGTGGGTGGTTAGAGCTATATACCGCGGGTTTAGTTTAGGTTTATGATGATTATTGGTGGCGGGAGAAATCCCGGTAAATATTGGTGGCGGGAGATTCCCGATATTTCTTTTGAGAACTTTAAAAGTTCTTTGGTGGCCGCGGTAGTAGTTTCTAATTACCCGGGTTTCTAACCCATTGTGAGGTAGGGGGACGTTGTCCGAACTACTTGGACTTCTTACTACTCGGAGGGCTTGGAATCCCTTTTAGGGGGTGTGCACACTTAAGGGTGAAGTTCAGTTTCCAATTGGTGGTCGGTGGGAGCCGGAATTCCGGGATGAGTCGTACGCAACAACGATTCATTGGGCTCGAGGAATCTTGAGTTTCGCCCATCTTAAAAGAATCTGAAAGTGACATTGATTTCGGAATGGTGATATTTTTAGCTACAAAAGTTATTTTTGAAAAGTGATACTTCTTTTGAGATATTAATTAATTGTTGGGAGCTTATAAATATTATTTTTAATTATACGGGTATTTGAGATTATAAAGTTGATAAATGATGTTTTTGATTAGAAAAGAATTTCGGTGGTGTGAGTATTTTTATATAGTATTATATGAAAAATTATTTTCGCCAAACCTGATTATTTTACGGGGTTGGGTAGTACTTACTTAGCTCTAAAGCTAATTTTTGTTTCCTTTTCTTTGTTTCGTTTTCTGCACTTTATTTGTGCAGGTAATGATGAATACAAAGCTCATGATGTTTGATGAACCTGGAGAGCGCTTTAGAAGAATTTAGTGTAGTCTTCACTTAGATTAAATAATGCTAGTAGATTTTGAATTCAAGTTTTTAATTCGGTTGAACTCATGGTGGATAGCCTTAACTTCCAGCCAAGTTGAGGGCTGGGTGTGGCGGTAACACACCCTTTTTCCATTACTGTTATTTCCGCTGCAAAACTCTATCTATTTTTAAGGAATAAATCAAGATTGTTATCAATATATTATTATTTCAAGTATTATTTTGGGCGGGGAAAATGGGGGTGTTACACCCTGACCGTCCAAAGAAATCCAGAATTCCTTCCATTGGAGAGTTTCGTGGATCAAAATGTCGAAGGTGCTCTCGTTGCCATGCCATTGCACACAACAAAAAAACTTGTGGCAATCCAATTCCTAATGGAAACATTGATGCCTAACAGTATAGGGATAGCCATTATTGACTTCGCTTGAAATCTTTCTGTTTTACATTGTTGAGTAATGTGCTGTAATAGAACACATTATGCTTTGAATAACAAACTTCACATCTTAGACTTTACTTCTTTTGTTTGTAATCTTCATGTTATCCTTTTTTAAGTAATGTACTGTAATAGAACATTATATGCTATGAATAAGAAAGTTCATGTGTTTCTTAATTCAGTATTTATAGACAAGTGTGATACATTCAACTTTTAAGTCTTTAAAAATTATATTTACTGGTTACTACATCTAGTTTCATAGTAATTAAATATCAGATTTATACATATGTAAAATCAATCCATTACTATGTTGTGCATTTAAATTTAGTTGGCAGATTTGATGTCAATTATTGTCAAGTTTTGTTTATTACATGTGAGACAAATGTCATTAATGACCAACATTTCAGAATACATTTAATGTCATGTTTTGTTTATTACATGTGCAACAAATGCCATTAATGTCATCTCATGGAAATTACTCCCCCAGTCCCAAAAAGTATGATACATTTACATTTTGCACACGTTTTAATAAAATTAACGGAATGCTATCACTATTCCTTTTTTACCCTTCGGTGGGTATATGTACCGTCATCACCACACTCGTAATTCTATAGCGGCAAAGTACGAAGTAATCATTGATTAATTTTACTATGCTACAGTTCAAAATTTGCACGTGTCATTAGATTGGTTTTCTTTTACTTTGAATTGTCTTTTTCTTTTCATGAGTGACACGTGTCTTCCTTATCCAGAAATACTCCCATAACTGCTTATCCAAGAATAATTGCATCCACTTAATTGCAAGTACTCCTATTTCTCATTTTCTCTCTCGGAAGAAGCATTTCTTTACGGAGTATGAGTAGGATGGAGAAATTGCAAACTACTGGCCGATACAAGGTCAAGAAGCATAATTGTTTTGAATTTTTGGAACTGGCAGCTAGTTTTATGCAGACAATTGTTCTTTATGGTATCTGTTTGGTGCCTATTTTTGCTTCTATGAATGTGTATTGTTTTATGCGAGTGTGTCCTCTTTATGTCAATATCTGAACTTGTTAGCTTTTAACTAACATTCCTTTCTTTTTTCAAAAAAAGACTAACCTTCATTTAAAAAAAAAAACTTTAACTAATCAAGAAGATAAAAGAGCATTAAATGTCCTTTGTACAATAGCAAACATGGCCTTCTCATGTCTCTATGTTTACCCCATTATTAATACTCCAGCAGAGCTCAAACCGATTCTATTCAATTTGGCACAAGAATTCTAGGATGTAAAAGGAACATACCGGCACCCACTAAATAATAATGGCACAAGAATTAAGAGTCATGGGTCCATCAATTATTAAATGACATGGGAATTATGTGTACGGCCTGAAGGGCAAGAGCGGAAGATTAAAAAAATTATTTGGAAAGTGTTCATATTTTTGGGACAACCATAAAAGGAAAATGTATCTTACAAAATGGGACGGAGGGAGTATCTATGTTAGACAGATGATAAACCAGAGTTGTTATAATGGCCTACATATCAGCATATTTTTTACTTTGTAACCACAGATGATAAATTTTAGACAAATGGCTCTAATGTCCTACATATCAGCATATTTCTAAGTAATATAGTTGTTATAAATAAACCACCATTAGCATTCTTTTTAATTTACAAATATGATTTCAATACTTTTGAATCATTTTCTTAGTTATACTAGTTTTATGGTAGTATGCTATTTAATGGACACATTCATTAGTTTTAAAACACCATACAACACTTTGTTGTTCAATACAATACATTGTAGTTCAATAAACATTATATGAAAAACATTGTTCCATCCATACAGTCAACATGCATAAGAATTGAAAATGTGTCTAACAACAACCCATTGAAATAGTATTGAAATTACAAAGTGTTTGATTTTTTCTTCTTTAATGCCATCCTCTGTGCTTCATGTCAACCTTAATGCCATCATCCGATATTCATCATGCCTGCTGCTTTCATCCTCTCTTTGCTATACTCAACTAATTGTGTTACCATATTTTTGCGATACATTGTCATATCTACAGCTTGCCGTACTTTTAAGTCCATTCTAACCATCAAGAAATCAGAAATCTTTAGCATGTACATCCCACAATTGCCTCTGCATTTAACAAATATTTTACTTTGTATTATGTAATGTTCATGTACATCCCACAATTGCCCATGCATTTAACAATATATACTGAAATTGAAGCTTACACAGAATCCTGTTGGGGGCAATCATCTACTGCTTCGATAAGCAGTTTCATATGTTGCATAGGTTCTTGTTCCATTGCTTCATAAACTTCGTGGTAGTCCATCACTTGTGGCAGAAACTTCTCAATAGTAGCTCTGTAGGATGCAATATCTCTCAAAGAATCAGCTCTCCTCTTGCTTGAATTGTATACTTTGACCTTCCTCTTTTACACCTCAAGCACCACTAAAATCCAATGGTTATTGGTGTTTAGAGGAATATACACAAAATCTACATCTGCCCAATGTAAATAGAAAGAAGACATATCCCCAGAACTGTATGATATATTGTGTCCCTATTTTCCATGTTCTCAACAGTGGTTTGTCCATTGGTTTGTCCAGTGGTTTGTATATTGTAATGTGAACGCTTCATCGCTAAATAGTACATCCCCACATCTATATGCTGCAAAATTAAATTAATATAAATTATCATCCTATAATTTGTGTATTATTTATGGATTTTTATATAATATAAATCATACCGAATCACTTAACCATGTATGGTTCATCCAAAGGTCATACAACCAAGTTTTAGCTTCAATCTTGATGGTGTCTAGCAGCAATGGGCATGAATTTATTTTTTCATCACCAATTTTGTATCTTCTCTTCTCTTTAGTGTTCATAACCTTTAGAAGCCCAACATTCAAGAAATCTTCAACTTCTTTTATTTATCCTTCATCTACCCCATCTGTTGGGTCTTCTGGGAATGGTCCACATATTTGTTTCATCGGAGGCAAGTATTCATCTTCTTCTTTCCTTTTTGCCTTCTCCTTCCTTCTTCTTTTGACTTCCTTATTCTGCCCAGTTGGAGTGTATCTATCAGAAGATCTTGCACAATGTTTTCCTTGTTGTTTATCTTTTCCCTTTTCCTATTTTTGAAAACACTTAAAAAAATTCATCACATCTATCAGGAGATCTTGCACAATGCTCTTCTACTTGTTTTTCTGCAGTTTCATCACAATTCTTAAGTTCTTCATCATCTTTCTGTTTGTCCTACAAACAACATTATATTCATATTATACATTTAGTTCCAAATTTTTTACTTAATGTCATTTAAACTGCCTATAAGTGCCACATTTGAAAATTAACACTTTCATTTAATAACCTGGAGATTGTGGTCATTGTGCTCAACCTCTACTCCATCATACTCATTCCCATTAGCATCCATGCCACTTTGGTGGTTATTCTTCTCATTCTCCTAAGATAAATAAACGTGTTACATTCATTTTTTAAATAATGAATTACATTTCAAATTAAATTATTCATAATTATCACAACATCTTTCATTTCCAAATCTTCTCCTTTCTCATTGCTTCTTCTGTCATCTGTGTCTTTTACTGTTTCTTCCAAACTGTCATCCACGTCGAAAACCACTTTCTGGTTCTCCTACAACATAAAATTACATTCATTAGTATAAATGTGAGTTTAAATGTTTTATTTAATGCCATTAAATTGACTTTTAATGCCATATTTAAAAATCAACATTTTCTTTTACTAACATGGCCGTCCTGTTGAACCCGTGCTTCGTCATTCTGGCCAACACTGTGCTGGTCACTCACCTTAATTGAATAAACTTTCTTCTTCTTCTTTTTCTTTGAAATTTTCTTCACAAGAGATAGAATATCCTTTAAAACCACTCCCTGCTTCTTAAAAAGTGCATCCTGTTTATTTTGCTTTTTTTTTATTTCTTTTATCTCTTCAAGTATCATGGTCATCTCCTCGGGCCTGTTCACGTCTTCATCTTCGTCTGAGCTGGAATCTTCATTATCATTTCCCCTCTTTTTCTCAAAACTCCTTTACTACACTCTCCTTTCTCATTTTTGCTTTCAAATTTCTTATTCCTTTCACTTTTTCTGTTAGCTCTGGTATCTAGCACTTTGGTGACTAGAGGTGGTGGTGCAGAGGCAGCAGAGGCGGCGGTGAATTTTATTTTTATTTTTTGATTTTTTTTTTTTTTTTTTTTTTTTAAATTTTTTGAAAAAAAATTATTATTATCGAATTTTTTTAATTAATTTTTAGTATTTTTTACGAATTTTTATTTTTTTTTTATTATTTTATTATGAATTAAAACATTACGATAGCTATAAGGGTATATTTATCCAAGACACACATAATTAGTCTTATGAAAGCATAGTTTATGTTTTGGTCCTATTTGTGCAAAGTGAGTGACTTTTAGTCCTATTTTGATAATTAACCCTTTATAAAAATATTTTTACATCATTAAAAAAATGAGAGTTTATAGTTGGGATTAATAAAAAAAGGTCAACTATAATTGGGATTATTGAAAGTTTACACATAGTTCACATTTAAAAGTGACCTGCTACACCTGGTTGTAACAGGTTAGGGATCATTTTTGGAAAATGGTCCCTATAGTTGGGACCACTCAGGAATAATCGATAGTTGGGATTATTAATGGTGGACCGGTAATAATTGAGATTATTATTTTCAATTTTTCCTTTTACATATTCCTTTTTAAAATCTACTCCATATGACTTTTGATATTTCATGAAAATGAGAGCTTATAAATGAAAGATACAATCGGCTAGAGCAGAAACGATGCGTAACAGAAAGATTGGGTAACAAAATGTTTTTAAAATGCACTACAACACTAATACTTTTGTCTATTATGTCAATTTTCACCCTTTTTATTCAACCTTTAAACTTTTATAGTTATTTTTCCTTTCATAATTATCTTCTTCAGCTATGATTCAATGACTATGTGATTTAATTAATCCTTTTTTCATCTTATATTTTTATGACATGGTTTATTTTATTACTAAAAAAAGTCTGTTTGCTATGCAAAATTTACTCTGTTTTCTTTTTGTAGCCTATTGAAAAACCAACTTTGTTCGTATATAAGTATGAAGTGCAATTTTTTCCTTTTCTTTAGCTTATAACTTTATAACTTGGTCTATTTTATTTGAATAAAGAGCCTGTTTATTAGTAAACATTCACTTTGTTTTATTTGTCTAGCCTATTGTAAAGCCAAGACGTGTCTTAAATAATTTGGGATAAGGGTCAGATAGGGCCTCGAACTTACAAAAAAATGTCAAATAAGGTCTTATATAAGATGATCTGTCCGACCAATGCCATTTGGGGTGGTTCCCGATGGACTAAATATTTGAACTAAATTTGAACTAAAAATTCAATCGATAAGGCATTCAAATAAATTCTTGAAGTTAAACGCGCTTTTAACTGCGCAGTTATGTTCAAGAATTCATTTGAATGCCTTCCCGATTGAATTTTTAGTTCATATTCGATATGAGTAAACTAGACTTAATGAATAAGATGCTCAAAAAAATTCATCGAAAAATTTAACCGGGAACCACCCCAAATGGCGTCGGACGTACAGAGCATCCTATATATGACCTTATTTGACATTTTTTTGTAAGTTCGAGGCCCTATCTGACCCTTATCCCAAATAATTTCAATTTTTAACTTTAAATTAATGGTTAGAAGCTAATATAGAGTTAACTCGCATGAAAATATATTTACACCTTCAATAGTTGTTGATTAATACTACGTATATCATAACCTTTTTCCTATTCCAAGCTGATAGATAGTCAATGGCTATAATGATTTGAATAACAAACTGACTCTTCTATAATATCTATTTATCTATCTGTCTATTTGTCTGTCTGTCTGTCTGCCTGCCCGCTCGCCCGCCCACCCACCCACCCACCCACCCACCCATCCATCCATCCATTCATTCATCCATCTATCTATCTATCCTTAATTAAATATTTAAATCCTGCCTTAATTCATGGGCATTTGTGTAACTCCAAGTCTCTGATCGATGGATTCTTTAATCAGCTTCCTCTAATATCTCCATCTACTTCTACGATTGAACATCTCCTTCCCATCAAACTTTGTTTGTCCCTGTTTATATGATTACAGCAATATAACGATACTCAAAGATAAGAATAGCAGAAACATAAACGCTGGAGATCCTTAAACTCGTCTTTGATATACCGTGAACTTCTACAGTAAGAATGATAAGCTTTGATATACCCTTAAGCGCCTTTTTATATGTGCAGGTAGGTTTGCGTACAGGCTTTACGCCTGGTATATGGGCCAGACATTTGGGCCCCATACCCTTTACTACTCTAATAAATACAACAATTAATACAATCAATGAGTAATAAAGGTTATACTAATACAAGACTCTTGACAAACTTGATACACAATAAAATATTCTGCAACAATCTCCCCCTTTGTGATCAAGTCCCGTCTTGCTTTTATTTCTGAGCATTGAAGTAGTTTTTCCTTATGTTCAGCGTGTGCTCATATTGTCTGAGGATGTTCCTCTTCTCTAAGCGTTCATCAATTGCTTTCAGAATGAGAGTCAGCACGTCATGCTCCTTTTGAGTATATGTAGATGCATCCTCAAGTCTTTTGTCAAGCTCTTCCTTTGCTTTTTGTAGCTTTTCTTGAATGATTTTCAACGTCCCATCACAGAATTTGTGGATCTCTTCAACCACCATCAGGCGTTTTTCATCCTTGTGGTTCAGATAGACTACTGCAGGTGGAGTGAAGAAGATGTGGTATGCAGGGAAGTCCTCAAGCTCCGGACCATACAGTTTTGGTTGAGACAGATTTGCTTTTGGGATGTTGTTCTCGAGAGACATTTGGAAGTCATGAGAAGCATTGACTCGGACTTGTCTCAACATGAACCACTTGATTGCTTCAAAGCCTTCTTTGTAAGTTCGATTGCTGCTTACCGGTAGGTATCTGTATGCCATGAACATCCCATAGATATCATCCATTTTGAGCATTAAGAAGTCATTTTCTTGGCATACAAATTCACTACTGTCAGTGCGCTGGACTTTGTAGGAGTAGAATCTGATTGTATGATGATCTTCGGCTTTGACTTCTAGTATAGCATGAACAGGATGTGAACTAGACTTCAGATCTTTTTCCAAAAGTTATCGTTGAGACC
This sequence comes from Cuscuta europaea, assembly GCA_945859875.1. Classification (NCBI taxonomy): domain Eukaryota; kingdom Viridiplantae; phylum Streptophyta; class Magnoliopsida; order Solanales; family Convolvulaceae; genus Cuscuta; species Cuscuta europaea. The sequence continues at coordinate 488,584 of CAMAPE010000006.1, forward strand.
CTGAAGATATATGAAGTAGCATGTGAAGGTGACCTCTTGCTTCTTTTCCTTTCAGATGTGTAAGTCCGCGCATTTTCAATTCATTTAAAGCCTGGCCTTCTCTGGTTTACGCCAGACGCGCTTTATGAGTTCCTCTTGGAAGGGGGCTTTGATTCTAATGTTCTCCCAAGGTTTCTCTATCTTGGGAAGTCATCCCGCCGTTTGTCTGATTATAGATTCCAATCCCTTGGGAGTTTCTTTATAATTTTCCCCTTCTTTGAGTTCCTCTTCATCAAGCCTTATGATGTCGGCTGCACACTTGGCAATCAGTTCTCGCAGTAACCAGCTCCTCTGCATGTCCTCAGTTTCTTCCTCACTATGAATTTGATCCCACTCCGTCCATTCCTTGGGCCACTTGTCATGTACAATGATATTTTCAAGTGCATCATGCATTGCCTCTGATGAAGGAGTGGTAGGAGCTGGTTTACTTGATGGTGTCGGGAACCAGTACTCTGGAACACCGGGATCACAAGGATTTTCCGTTTTCATCAGTAGATGTATCGAAGATAGCATCCTCAGGACTTCCATCCCCTCCTCGGTTAGTACCTTTTGGGGGTACGCCTTGGGATGTTGACTGATGGCCTGACATCAAAGATGTACCAATGGTGACACCGTCAGGACTTCCATCCCCTCCTCGGATAGTATCTCTGGGAGATAAGCCTCGGGATGTTCCATCTAGCTCGACCAGGCTAAAGAGTTTGGCTAGGTTTCGGTTTTGGGTGGAAGCGGGTGGTTGTTGGTTGGTTAAGGCTTCAGGTTGATCGGGTTGTGAAGGTTGGCTGGTGGAAGCGGCTTGCTCAAGTGTTCGTGGCCGCTTGTTCTCCCCCTAATGAGGTTCCGAATCGTCAGGACCCTCATGTGAACGTTTGCGACCACGAGGACTGTCACAACAAGTGCTTTGGAGGTCAGAAGTACCCAAGAGAGCACGAAGGATGGTTTGTTGGTAAGGGGTGAGGTCCTTGGCATCAATGGCAAGAAGTTTGGCGAGCATAGCGGATGCCAGGTCGTCGAAGGATAGGTTCATGAGGTCAAGATGAGGAGTGGTCGGGAGTGGGGATGATACTAGTTGTGTATCATGGGTTCCCCGAGAAGATGTAGGGCTAAGGGGTTTCAGGAAAGATGAGGCGGAGATAACGGGAGTGGTATGGGATTGGGAGTGAGAGGGAATGGGTTAAGTTTGGGGTTGGCTTTGTTCACTATGAACCGTTGGGGTGGTTTTGAATTCCTGTGCCCAAGCGGTAAATGCTTCGTGCACCCATGGTTTAATGGTGGAATCCAAAAAGCGATTCATGAGAACGGTAACATCTTTGGGTGTAAGGGTACCAGTTACAGGGGTGGTAACTGTTGACACAACATCAGTGAAGATAGCTGATGTGTGGCCTGCGGTGAATGGCGGAGCCATTGTTTGCTTGGCAGGGCTTCCGACCGTCATTGTTTGCACTCGAGTCGTTGCATTCAGGGTGTGTGCACCTGTCTGTGCAGTGAATAGTGTAGGTGTCATAGAAAAAGTAGAAAATGTGGGAAATGTGACACCTAGACTCGATGTGACTGGGAGAGGGGTTGTGGCCTCGGGCGGTTGGCCGCTAGTTCTCTCAACTGATTCAAAAGGAACCAGAGAGGTGGGTGAATCCCGAGATGTTGAAACGTTAGCCTGTTGGGAGGCTAACGAGTGGCCAGGAGAGGGCGGTGCATGCGCAGTTGAGCCTGATGCTGTGACTTCTACTCGGGAACCGATAAGGTCGGCTCCTGTGCTTAAGGATTCATCTCGGCTTATATTGATGAAAGGTTCACAATCTGCAAATATGGCCATGTCAGCTTCGTCAATCAGGCGTCTTGTAACCAGCCGCTTTTTCACTGGCTTGGATGATGGAGGGGCATCATTTCTGATTTTGGTGCGTTTCTCCGAGATGATGATGTCCGCATTGTTTTTAATTTCATGCGCAACCTCAACATAATCAAGCTTAGAATTGTTGATCTCATAATGCACGCTTTTGGACTGTCGAATTTCCTTGATAGTGAAGGTTTTAGAGCGAGCGGTTATGACCGGTTGTGCATCTTCAGCGGTGATCTTTCAGGGAGGTGAGGCGATCATTTTTCCTTTTCTGATCAGGGCATAAGTAGCCTCCACTCCATCAATGTCATCATCATCATCATCATCATCACTCCGTAAGGCCACGCTATCAGATGCCTCACTGTCAGCCTTTTTGTGGGCCGGGCTAGACAGTTCATCGGCAGATTCCTCAGCGTCCGTCGATGCGCCCTCAGCCGTCTGAGTCCTCTCGGTAGAGTCGTCGGACTTTCCTTCATAGGGACGACGGGCCACTGGTTTCTGTGGCTTAGGGGCTCTCTTTGGACCCTTACTTACACTCGGCTTAGTCCCCGGGGTAGGTCCAGTTGGGTTTTGCTGAACCATAGGGACTCTTCTCTCAATGTCCTCTTTGGCAATGTTGAGAAGGAAATCGGGAATTCGCAGTCCAGGAGGAGCTAGTTTATCAGTCTTGAAGTACTGCAGTTTTGGAGCTGCAAAGTGAGGCTCATCCCGTCGTCTGGGTATGGAGTTGTGCTCTGTCATGGTTTCATTTATGATGAGGCCGAGCCACCCAACGTAGGGGATGGTGCCCGACCTGTTCTTCTTCTTTTCCTTCACTAGATCCATGAGCTCATGGAAGAAAAGTTGAGCAATGTCGTACTGCTTGTTGAATGCAATTCTGTGAAAGACCTGAAGGATTTGCTTGTTGCATTTATCAAAGCCGGCATGCTTAGGGGGGAGGCATTTTTTGACCAGCCCGGAAAGACTCTTCCACGGGTGCCTGAGATGAGCTCCATTGAAGTTTGAAAGTTGGGGGAGCAGCGACTCATAGCCGAGAGACCCTCTATATCCTTGAGCATATCTTTGACTGTTAGTCCCTGTTTCTGTAACAGCAATGAATAATCGATCTAACAAGGAAGATTAAACGTAAAGATGAACACAGAATGAATCACCGTAAAACCTTCTTTGATAAACCGTGGAACGTACAGCAGAATGATAAGCGTAAGGCTATGAATAATAAGTACGACGTTCAACCTTTTCCTAAACCTCGGCTCCCTTTTTATAGGCGAGGTTTAGGTTAGGCGTACCAGGCTTTTGGCCTGTTTAAATGGGCCTAACACTTGGCCTGATTTCTATCTAATTTATGCACTATTTAAATACAAGTATTAAATATAAAGCTAATCTATGACCAACTTGATTCACAATAAAATATCTCCAACAATCTCCCCCTTTGTGATCAAGTGCCATTCTCTTATTGCTTCTGTGATTTGAAGTAGTGCTTCCTCAAACCAAGTGCATGTTCATACTGCCTCAGCATATTTCTCTTTTCGAGGCGATCGTCAATGGCCTTTAAAATTTTCTCTACAGTAGAGTGTTCCTTTTGAACATAAGACGATGCCTCTTGAAGATTTTCTTCCAGCTTTGCCTTCATCTGTAGAATCTGCTCTCTGATTATCTTCAGTGTTCCGTCGCAGTACTTCTCGATTTCACTGACTACCATCAGACGCTTTTCGTTCTTGTGGTTCAGATAGGTGATTGCTGGCGGTGTGAAGAAGATGTGGTAGGCTGGGAAATCTTCAAGTTCTGGACCATACAGTTTTGGCTTTGTCAGATTTGTCTTCTTCAGATTGCATTCAATAGCCATCTGTAGGTCATGTGAAGAATGTACTCGGATTTGTCTGAGCATGAATCTCTTGATAGCTGCGAGGCCTTCGCTGTATACTATACTCTGCCTGACTGGAAGGTATCTGTAGGCCATGAGCATTTGGTAGATATCATCTGGTTTCAGCATGATGAAGTCGTTCTCTTGACAAGTGAATTCGCTCCCATCGGTGCGTTGAAGTCTGTAAGTGTAGAATGTTACTCCATGATAGTCTTCAGCCTTCACTTGTAGTATTTGATGAATCGGGAGAATATTCGACTTCAGATCTTGTTCCATTAGTTCTCTCTGTGTACCAGTTGACCTTTGCAGCAACATATGCAGATGACCTCCAGCCTGCTTTCCTTTCAAGTGAGTAAGGCCTCTTAGCTTTAGTTCGTTCAGTGGCTTGACTTTGTCTGGTCTACGCCAGATATGCTTTCTGATTTCTTCTTGGAAGGGGGCTTTGATGCGAACGTTGTCCCAGGGTTTCTCTGTCTTGGGAAGTCTTCCCGCTGATTGTCTTACGACCGATTCAACATCTTTCTGGGATTCCTTGTAGTTCTCCCCTTCCTTGCGTTCATCGTCCTCGAGCCTAATGATATCTTCAGAGCATTTGTTAATAAGCTCTCGTAGCCACCAGTTTCTTTGCATGTCCTCTTGTTCAGCCTCATTCCGAAGATCATCCCATTCTGTCCATTGTCTCGGCCATTTGTCGTATATCACCGCCTCCTCCAGTGCATCATGGATGTCTTTGCCTGGGGGGATGTATGGAACTCTTTGCTGCTTTTGAGGCGGTGATTGTTCCTTGGTAGCTCTGCCGGGTTCACTTGGATTGCCCGTTGACATCAGCTTAGAACTAGGTTCCAACTGATGGCCTGATGTGAAGGATGTACCAGTGGTAGCATCATCAGGACTTCCATCCCCTCCTCGAACAGTATCTCTGGGAGATACGCCTCGGGATGTTTTGTCTAGCTCGACCACGCTAGAGAGATAGGCTTGGTTTTGGCAAGTGGAGGGTGGTGGTTGGTTGATGAAAGTCTCAGGTTGTTCGGTTTGGGGGCTATGAGTGGTAGAGGCACCTTGCTCGAGTATCTGTGGCCTCTTGTTCTCCCCCTCATGAGGTTCCGGATCATCGGGATCCTCATGTGAACGTTTGCGACCACGGGGACTTTCACGGCAGGTGCCCTTAGTGTCCGGATTAGCGAGAAGGGCAGTAAGGACGCCTTGCTGGTAGGGAGTGAGGTCAGTGTGGGGTATGTTTAGGAGATGATCTAGCAAGATCGATGCCAAGACTTCGAAGGGTTGGGATAGTAGTTCGATGGGAGGTGTGGTCGGGTGTGGGGATGATACTTGTTCTGTATCATGGGTTCCCCGAGAAGAGATAGGGCTATGGACTTTGGTGGAGGTGGCGGAGATGACTGGAGAGGTTTGAGATTTGGAATGAGAAGGTGATGGGTGTGGTTCAGGCTGACTGTGTTCACTATGCACTGCCGGGGTGGTCTTGGATTCTTGTGCCCAAGCGGTAAATGCTTGTTGCACCCATGGCTTAATGGTGGAATCCAAGAAACGGTGCATAAGAACGGTGACGTCTTCGGTAGTGAGGTGTTCAGTTACAGGGGTTGTAACTGTTGTCACATCATCAATGAAGAGAGCTGATGTGTGGCCTGCATTCAATGATGGAGTCATTGTGGGCGTAGCAGGGCTTCCGACCGTCATCGTTGGTACTCTGGTCGTTGCTTCCAGGGTGTGTGCACCTGTATGTGCGGTGAATAGTGTAGGTGTCCTAGAAAAATTAGAAAATGTAGGGAGTGTGACACCTAGACTCGATGTGCTCAAGGAAGTGGTGGTGACCTCGGGCTGTTGGTCACTAATTCGCTCGACTGGTTCGGAGGGAACCAGAGAGGTGGGTGAGTCCCGCTGTTTTGAAACAATAGCCTGTTGGGAGGCTATCGAGTGGCTGGGAGAAGGTTGTGCTTGCGCAGTTGAGCCAGATGCTGCGACTTCTACCCGGGAACCGAAAAGATCGGCTCCTGCACTTAAAGATTCAGCTCGGCTTATATTAATGGAGGGTTGACAATCGGCGAAGATATGCATTTCGTCCTCGTCAACAAGGTGTCTTTTGACGAGGCGTCGCTTCTTGGAGTTGAGTGACTGTGGAGCATCATTTTTCGCTTTGATGCGCTGCTCCCCGACGATGCCGGTAGCACTTGCTATATTGTGATTGGCCGCCGTGGTTTTGATGACGAGCTCTTTGGGGCGTGTAGCAATAACGGGGGCTGCATCCTCAGCGGTGATTTTCTTCGAAGGAGATTCAATAGGCAGCTTACCCTTTCGGATGAGAGCAAAAGTGTGGTCCACATCGTCAACATCATCGTCATCATCATCATCATCGTTGTCACTTCTGGCCACGCTATCGGAAGCCTCGTCGTCAGCCTCTTTGTGGGCCGAGCTGAGCGAGTCATCAGCAGATTCCTCAGCGTTCGTCGGTTTGCCCTCAGTTGTCCGAGTCCTCTCGAGAGATTCATCGGACTCTCCTTCATTGGGCCGACGTGCCAATTAGGTTTCTGATTACGTGACAAATCATTCTGAGGGGGAGAGTGGTCCACATGCTGTTAACACTGAACAAATCATTCTGGGACACTTCACTCCTCCATCACAAAATTCAACACCCTCTCTACTATCTCCGCAACTCAAATCAAATGGTCAGCTACACTCACAAATCAACTATCATTATGTTCCGCTGTGCCACCGACAAGTTCTCCTCAAATGCATTCATTCCAAATAGTCAAAAAGACTACATTGTGGAGGAGACAGAGGTCAAATACTCGTGTCCTGAAGATGAATTCCATGGGCGTCTCCTATTCTCCAAAGAATATTCATTCTAGAGGCGTCACCGGACTTCATCCAAGCTGATCAAGAGCAACTTCATGTGGCTACGTGACAAATCCTTTGTCTTTGAACTTGACTTCTGAGGAAGGCTATCTGAAGAAATCCTTGCAATCTCCCCTTTGATGTCTTCTTGACAATTTGATCTTTGATGCCGGGGGTTGAGGGACCTTCTGTATCTTGCATGTAATCCTTGCCTTCCAGAAGTTGCTCTTGATCAGCTTGGATGAAGTCCGGTGACGCCTCTAGAATGTTGCACTCCCCCTAAAATGTTGCATCCTTTGAGAGATTCCTTGCTTTGTCGGTGTAGGGCGCCAGGAGGAGAAAACTGAAACTCCCCCTCAGAATGTGCAAGGTTTGATTGCTCACAGCTTGTCATACCCGCCATGTGTGTGGAGCAATCTAAACATGTACCACACATGACGGTTTCCCTGAGCTCAACATGTAAAGCTTCGATGAACTGCAAAGGATGTCAAGATTCGAATTATGAGTTCCAAGAAACTGCAAACTTTGAAAGATTCAAAACATCGAGAAATTTTGAAAATCTCGAAATCTTCAGAATGTCGAGATCCAATACATCGAGATCCCAAATTTCGAAATCCCAAAACTCGAAATTCCTAAACTCGAAATTCCAAATCTCGAGATTACAAATCTCGAGATCTTGATTTCGAGATTCAAATCTCGAGATCTTGATTTCGAGATTCAAATCTCGAGATCAGGATTTCGAGATTCAAATCTTGAGATCTTGATTTCGAGATTCAAATCTCGAGATCTTGATTTCGAGATTCAAATCTCGAGATCTTGATTTCGAGATTCAAATCTCGAGATCAGGATTTCGAGATTCAAATCTCGAGATCAGGATTTCGAGATTCAAATCTCGAGATCAGGATTTCGAGATTCAAATCTCGAGATCTTGATTTCGAGATTCAAATCTCGAGATCTTGATTTCGAGATTCAAATCTCGAGATCAAGATGTCGAGATGCAAATCTCGAAATCAAGATTTCGAGATTCAGATCTCGAGATCAAGATGTCGAGATGCAAATCTCGAGATCAAGATGTCGAGAAGAGGAAATCGAGTCCCTAAATGTCGAGATCCTGCAAAACGAAAACATTGATTTTTGAAAATCTGAAACCTGTTCTGAATAGCCCTGAAAGTCGAGATTCTCCTGTATCAGTTTCAAGCCAAAAACGTTTCTGCAGCAGTGAAAAAAAGAAGATTTCGAGATCTCAATGTAGAGATCTTCGAAAAACAAAAACTGCAGAAAACGAAAAAAGAGGTATGCTGCTGGATCGGTTTTGAAAGGCGAATCCAACAGTATGATTTTTACAAAATTTCGTTCACAAACGAGATTACAGGAGCAAATCTCTACATGTAGAAAAACAGAAGAAAAAACAGAGTAGTTCTTCGTTAGATCCAAAAAAATCGCAGATAGATCCAATCTGTTTCACGCCTCGGCTCTGATACCAAATGTTAGTCCCAGAATTCTAACAATCATACAACCATAGCATTGATAAAGAAGCAGATAGAAAGAAATCGACAAGATTGAACGTGAATCTGGTATACCGTATGAATCTGCCGCTACTCTCCCTGGAGAAGGAGAGCAGCGGCAACCTAATTTCTCTCTATCTCTACGCCTCTGCGTCTCAGCCTCTCACGATCAGTAGGGTTCCCGTAAGTTAGCCTCCTTTTATAGGAGAAGTTGGCTAACTTACGGGTTACAAGGAAGCCCACGGGCTGATACACATTTGTGGCCCGTATTACACGTTTAATTAATAACTACACAAATACAAAGATAACTAACTAGATTGAACACCATAAAATATTCCCAACATTGACAGTTGGGAGAGGATCATAGGGGTCGTGTGTCGGCAGTTCTAAGATGGATCGGAAAGTAGAGGGCGTCAGGATTATGCGCATGCTGTTCAGCTTGGTCATGATTTTGGTGCGGTCTTTAGGTGACGATGTATGCATATGAACCCAGAATTGCTGCAAGTATATCTCTGGCACTGATTTGGCGTTGTGGAGTGCGGGCCAGAGATAGTGGCTCCTCATGATTGCTGGGATGACGGGATCCTGACACTTGAACACAGTCAGGTCCAGCTGGTAGTTGTTGTCCATCACTTTGATCCATTTCTCCCTTGGGTAGATGGTGTCGTCAATCGGTGCCTGATTTGTGCCTGCCATAATGAACTGTAGAGACATGGGGTCAGCACATAAGTTCTTTTATTTTTGGTTGGGTTCTGAATTTGCTGATGTTTTTGGATTTTTCAAAAATGGGGTTCAGGTGGAAGTTGCCAAAAAAATTAAGGCAAAATCTCGAGATCACAATCTCGAGGTTTAAATCTTGAGATCAGGATCTCGAGGTTTAAATCTTGAGATCAGGATCTCAAGGTTTAAATCTCGAGATCAGGATCTCGAGGTTAAAATCTCGAGGTTAAAATATCGAGATCGAGATCTCGAGATTTAAACCTCGGGATCTCGATCTCGAAATTTAAAAATCGAGATCTCGATCTCGAGATTTGAATCTCGAGATCTTGATCGCGAAGATGAAACGACGAGATCGAGAAATCAAGATTAAACCTCGAGAAAACGAAGTCAAGAATAGGAGATGAGGCATCATTCCCAAATCTGACATTCCCTCCGTAGCCTATTGGTGTAGTTGCTCAAAAAGTGTTTCAATCCGGTCATGTGGGTTGAGCATCCAGAATCTAAGTGTCACACATGACCGCCCTGCAAAACAGTTAAGCAGTTTTAGGTACCCTCCTTAGGATGGGTCCTTCCTTATTAATCAAAAACGCCTTTTTGAATCTTTCTTTTAGCTGTGATCTAAGGTCAGCAGCTTTTCACCAAATGATTTTTCTTTTGTGGGTTCTGTAATAGCCAGCCACGCTTGTGCAGGTTGTCTGGTTTTGGGAAGCCACTTTAAAGTTTCAGTTTTAGTGGGTCCGTTTTTGGAGACCCACCTAGCAATTTCAGTTTTGGTAGGCCCATTTTTAGGGACCCACTTAGCAGTTTCAGGTTTAGTGGGTCCGTTCTTGTGGACCCACTTTGCAGTTTCAGATTTAGTAGGTCCGTTTTTGGGGACCCACTTTTGTTTGGTGGTGGGAGAAGTGTAGACATTAGCCTTGTGATTGAATGGTTGTTTGGTGAGTTGGGACTTGAAAATTTTCTCTTTCGAGAGTCTGTTCAAATGTTTCTTAGAGTGGACTTTGAGGGGGTATTTTAGATTTGGAAGACAGAAAACTCCCTCAAAAGTTCTACTCTCATTTTCTTTTCTTTGCTTGGCCTCTCTCCGAGGTTGCACCTTAACAACATTCGAATCACATTCAAATATATGGGGGTCAAGAACAGAATATCCATAAGCAACAGTTGAATTATAAGAAGCAGATTGTTCAAAAGACAACACAGAATTTTTCAGCTTAGGACTCAATGCTGAATTACTGACAGAATGTTTGACTGGAACAGAACTACATTTTTTCTTAAAATAAAAAAGAGAACTGGAACAAGAACTGGACTTCTTCAAAAAGTTTCTTCTTTCCTTCGACAATTTCTTTTCTTTTTAGTCTCCACTCTTCCTTCTTCCCTACTCCCTTTTTCACTTCTTGTTTTGTGAACAAAGGAGAACAGAGATGAGTGGATTTTCCTATTGAAAGTTTATGTTGATTTTGTGAGATGAGAGTCTCCTTCTGTTCAGAAGAACTGGTTGTGGGAGGAGTTACTTTTGAGTGAAATTTTTCGCTTAATTGATTAAACTCACCCAAAAGTATTTCCCAATTACTTTCAAAACTTTTCTTCTCTGATTCAAACCTTTCTCTTTCATTATCAAGTGTGTTCTGCAAATCCTTAAGTTTTTGTGCCATTTTAAAGATACAAGGTTCTTTTCCAAATTTAGAGATACCAACCATTGGCGGGTGGGTCTAAGGGATGTCCCAGATTTGGTACATCCTTCACAATGGCATAAGGATCCACACACTCATTAGTAGAAAATCGTTCCCCTTCGCCTGTAAGGCTTTTTTCATTTAAAACAGCATAATTGAAAGAAGTTTCAGTTTTTGGGTTCTTTCTCTTTTCTTCTTCTTCTTCAGCATTTTCCTTTTCACCGGTATAATACATTTTCTGACCATATCCTAATCTCATGTGATCTAAGTCATAAAGCTGAATGAAATCAACTTTCTTTAGATAGTATGGATTAGATATGTCAAGCCCGGATCTGGGATTATAATACCGGTCATCACTAATTTGATTTAAGAAAATTGTTTGTTCTGATTGACCTCTCGTAGCAATCAAATCTTCAAGTTCTTTGATTTTGCTAAAAAGAGTATTTCTTTGATTATCAAGAACGTTTTTGTCAGCTTTTTCTGAACTTAGTTCTATCTCAGTTTGAAACACTTTATCAATTAGATCAGCAACCTTGAGTGTTAGCTCATCAATTTCAAGTGTCATCTTTTTGGCAACCTGATTTTCATTTTCAAGTTGTATGTTTAAGGAGGCTTTCTGGTCTAGACACCTAACAAACTCATGGTAGTTATTGTCTAACTTCTCCCTTAGATCATTAATTAAGTCATCCTTATCTTGTAAGGATTGACCTTGATTAGAACAAGCGCATTGAGAATCAGAAGTACTTACCGTGCTATTCGAGCACTCACTTTCGGGGATCGCAGCATCACCCTTTTCTTCTTCTTCATCCTCCAACAATGCCATCAGCGCATAGTTCTCCTCTTCCTCTTCATTAGATGAGCCCTCAGCCCCTTTGTTAGTTTATTCGCGTATTATTCACGTATAATACATTCAAACGTATAATTTGCGTATAATACTTCCGTTTATGAATTTTTCAGAAAATACTTAAAAATTCACGTACTTCAAGGATAAAATGTATAATACACGTACCGTACGTATTGATATATATTTTATTAAAAAATATCATTAAACTGAAGCCTAATGGAGTGATACAACTGAAGTGAAATGTTTAGTTGCCCAATACTATTTAAAATGCTTAAAAACTATTATGACTTATATGTTTGTTAATTGTTCAATAGTCATCAGTTTTAATAAATTAGCTTCTTAAATTCATAATTCGTTTTTATATTACTATTGTTACTCTTATTCTCCACTCATACCAAAACTCCAAAGAGAAAAGAATATTATGACGGCTCACCAAATTTACGGTCACAATAATATAAACTATTCTCTAGAAATATTTCTCTACTTCTACACAAATAGGCAATATCATTTTTATTATTTATTGTACTATGAATTAAAATTCATATATCTGAAAACCAATTCCGTACATTTTAAACTGTTGAAGAATGTAATGCATATGCTAAATTACTCTTTATTCTCATCATTAAATTAGTATATAAGACATGTATTATATGCCGTATTTTTAAATTGTGAAACGTTTAAAACACGTTCGTATCTTTATTCATTTCACGAACGTATGAAACATATATTTAGCCGTATTTTATATAATTGTATCGTATTATACACGAACGTACGTATTATTGTATTATTCACGAACCGTATAATACTAATGAAGCTCAGCCCAATGATCATTCTCAGCAAGCAGTGGTGCATTCTCCTCTTCCTTTCTAGCCAACAACAACTTTTGTTTGTTCCAGATTATCTTCTATCTATAGAAGTTGACGTCCTTTTTCTTGGGAAGGCGACAGTCCTTCTGTAGATGTCCAGACTTTCCACAATTATAGCATTTGGGAGATTCATCAGCTGCAGCTGCTCTGCCAGAGCTGCTTTGATCAGGGGTCTTCTGTTTGTAGTTAGAAGAGGAGGTTCTCAGCTTATTTGAGGAGTTGTTCTTCTTTCCCCACTTTTTGGTCAAGAGTGCCATTTTCTTCTGCAACTCTGCCATTTCCTTCTCAAAGTCCATTTCTTCTTCGCCTTCCTCTTCTTCAGACTCAGTGACAGCCTTCTTTTTCTTCTTCAGGACCTTCGCGGACCTCTTTGGTTGTGCCTCCATTACAAGAGCTAATGGATCAGTTGAATACTATCCTTCTAGTTCTGGAGCATCACTTTCGAATGATTTCAGATGGTCTCTTAAGGTACAGAGGTCCACTTCATCTAGGTCCAGGCCTGTTCTTGCATCTTTCACATGATTTCTCCATTCAGGATTCAGACTGGACATATATCTAATATTCATCTCCATATTGGATTTGAATATTTTGAGCTTTCTAAGTTCATTAATCAGTGTCATGAATCTCTTGTGGGTTGAAATGAGTGATTCACCAGGTAAGGCTTTAAATGAGTCACAGGCTGTCAGAGTACTGGTCTTTTTAGTCTTTAGTCCGATGGATGATCCCCGCAACAGCTTTGCAACTTCATCTCACATTTCCTTCGCAGTCTGCATACTGTCAATCATAATGTAGATATCATTGGGAATGGCCTGCGGCAGGTATGTTTTGACAGTGAGATCGGCCTTCAATCTCTCTGTCCTCTGTTGTGTATTCAGTGGGAGTTTTGATCCATCTGACTTGTTCGATTGGCGGATTGTTGTTCTCATTCCCCGGGATAGTTATCCACAGTTCTGCAGGGCCTTGAGTGAGGGATTACAGCAATGCAGAAGAGTTATCCCAATTTTCAAGAAAGTTTAGAAATCGAGTCTTCCACATCTGGTATTCCCCATTTCTCAGTACTGGGGGATTGTTGCTGTTACCAAGTGCTGATGAGTCGGTTGCCATTGCTGTTATAAACTGACCGTTCGAGATTTGATCAGAAAAAAAAATTCTAAGGCAGAACCTCGAGATCCTGAAAATCGAAGATCAACCTCGAGATTTAAGATTTCGATATAAGGATTTCGAGATTAAGATGTCGAGATTTGTCTTTCGAAATTTCAAATGTCGAGTTTTGATCTCTAGATTTGAAATGTCGAGATTTATACTTCGAGATTTTAGATTTCGAGATATCAAAAGTCGAAATCTAGATGTCGAGATCTAAATATCGAGACCCAAATGTCGAGTTCCGAAAGTCGGTATCCTCATAGTCGAGATCCTGCAAAAAGAAAAATTCGAGTTTTCAAGATCTGAAAGCCGTTTCCTGTACTTCTGGATGTCGAGATCCTCCTGTGAAAATTTTAGCTCAAAAAGCTAAACAGAACCTGCAGAAGAGCTAATCTCGAGATCTATATGTCGAGATCTTTGAGAATGAAAAATAGCGAAAAAGAAGGATCTAAGGTATACTGCTCGATCGTTATGAAAATGTGATTCTAACATTATAACTTTTACAACATTTCGACTAGAAACAAGATTACAGATGCCAAAGTCGAAAATACAGATAAACGAAAAAAAACAGCAGAGTCTTTCGTCGTTCTTGTCTGATTAGTTCTCGATCGGCTCTGATACCAATTGTTTGTCCGTGTTTATATGATTACAGCAATATAACGATACTCAAAGATAAGAATAACAGAAAGATAAACGTTGGAGATCCTTAAACTCGTCTTTGATATACCGTGAACTTCTACAGTAAGAATGATAAGCTCAAAGGCTGTAAAGATCGAATGCAAAAGTTGACGCAAACCTAACCCTTAAGCGTCTTTTTATATGCGCGGGTAGGTTTGCGTACAGGCTTTACGTCTGGTATATGGGCCAGACATTTGGGCCCCATACCTTGTACTACTCTAATAAATACAACAATTAATACAATCAATGAGTAATAAAGGCTATACTAATACAAGACTCTTGACAAACTTGATACACAATAAAAGGGATGATGGTCAGATAGGGCCTCGAACTTGGGAAAAAATGTCAAATAAGGCCATATTTAGGATGCTCTGTCCGGCCGACGCCATTTGGGGCGGTTTCCGGTGGAATTTTTTGATGATTTTTTTTTGAAAATCTTATTCATTAAGTCTAGTTTACCTATATCAAATTTGAACTAAAACTTCAATCGGGAAGGCATTCAAATGAATTCCTGAAGATAACTGCTCTTTTAAGTGCGCAGTTATCTTCAAGAATTCATTTGTATGCCTTCCCGATTGAGTTTTTAGTTCAAATTTGATATGAGTAAACTGGACTTAATGAATAAGATTTTCAAAAAAAATCATCAAAAAATTCCACCGGGAACCGCCCCAAATGGCGTCGGCCGGACAGAGCATCCTAAATATGACATTATTTGACATTTTTTTTCAAGTTTGAGACCCTATTTGACCCTTATCATACAATAAAATATTCTGCAACAAACTTTTACCCCCTTTTTTTCTCCAGCTCTTCTTCCTTGCACTTCACTTTTCCCTTTCTACCTTCATTCAGTATCTCAGTTCGAAGTATTCGCCGTAACTGGAGTAACTAAATCCTTATAGAACTCCAAGTTAATTACATTCTCTCCAATTCATCGGTAAGTAATGGGGAAAATTGTCAAATAGGTCATCGAACTTTCATAAAAGGGTCAATTAAGTCCTTCTATAGGAGGTTCTGTCCGGCCGTCGCGATTTGGGGCAGTTCCCGCTGAAATTTTTTGATGAAAATTTTTTAGCATCTTATTCACCAAGTCTAGTTTACTCATACCAAATTTCACCTAAAAATTCAATCGGGAACACATTCAAATTAATTCTTGAAAATAACTGCGCATTTTTACGTTCTCGAATTAATTTGAATGCGCTCCCGATTAAATTTTTATCTCAAATTTGGTATGAGTAAACTAGACTTGATGAATAAGATGCTAAAAAAAATTCATCAAAAAATTCCACAAGGAACCGCCCCAAATCGTGACGACCTGACAAAGTCTCCTATAGAAGGACTTAATTGACTTTTTTATGAAACTTCGAGGACCTATTTGACAGTTTTCCCTAAGTAATGTGTTCCAGTTTCAATTTTATCTATTCTACATATCTACTACGATTATATATACATATCTTAAATATTCCATTTGTTTTATAATTTAGTTGTTAGGATTGGAAAATTCTTCTATTCAATATCAAAAACAGAATTACAATAGGAGGAACAAACTCTCACACTCAACTATTACAAAAAACCAATCATCACCAATACACTTCTACTCTAAGTGTATTTCACTTGTTACACACTTTTCTCACTTTCTAAACTGATGATAATGAGCAACAATACACTCCCTATTTATAGGGCTGGTTTGGAGACAAGAGGTAGTGCTTCCATCTTCTCCATATCTTCTTCCCATTTTCATTTGTTGGAGAGCTCCTTCCAAGAAGGTGTGAGATGCCTCTTGGCAACTTCCAAGAAAGAAGTTGGAAATTCTCTACAAATCCCCCCCTCCACTTTTTTCTTTATTTCTCTCGTTCCTGCGGTGCTCGCTGGCTCCCCCTCACTGGCAACAAGTATCCATTCGGATGTGGAATACTTTCTCTGTGGAACTATGCCTCGCATAGAACGTCGAACATGAGTACCTTCAGCTTCGTCTTCAGATGAAGGCTCCCCCTGCTGAGGAATATCATCACTGTGATCATCATCATTACCTACTGAACCATCACTCTCTTGCTCAGTAGTATCATACATCTCCTCGTTGCTGAGAGGAATGTTTGATGATACAGGGACTTCGTCTTCTGGAGTATGTTGTTTGCGGATTATTGGAGCACACTCATGAAACTCGTTTTCATGAAATACAACATCTCTGCTTCGTATAACTTTCTTCACTTCGGGATCCCACAATCGGTATTCGAATTCTTCATCTCCATAGCCGATGAAAATGCATGGATTTGATTTGAGATCAAGCTTCTGTCT
The DNA here is from genome assembly GCA_945859875.1 of Cuscuta europaea. Taxonomy (NCBI): domain Eukaryota; kingdom Viridiplantae; phylum Streptophyta; class Magnoliopsida; order Solanales; family Convolvulaceae; genus Cuscuta; species Cuscuta europaea. The sequence continues at coordinate 504,883 of CAMAPE010000006.1, forward strand.
CAACTCCTTGGACACATGTGCAAATGCCTTGCACCCGAACACTTTCAAGTGAGAGTAAGAAACATCTCTTCTTGCCCATTTCTTCTCTGCCACTTCAAAGTTTAAAGGAACAGAAGGTGACATGTTTATAAGATAACAAGTTGTCAGCACAACTTCACCCCAGAATGGCTTCGGTAGTTTAGCCGTACTCAACATGCAACGAACTTTCTCCACAATGGTTCTGTTCATTCTTTCGGCTACACCATTGTGTTGTGGAGTTTGTGGAACCGTCTTCGAGTAAATTCTCTAAATAGGAGTAAAAAAGTTTTGAAATTCCAAAATAGGAGTATCATGTTTTTTATTCCCTAAATAGGAGTAAATTTCTGCCAAGTTTGACATTACTAGGCTTTTAAACATGGCATTTTGTTCCAAACTTGGCAGATTACTCCTATTTAAGGAATAAAAAACATGATACTTCTATTTTGGAATTTCAAAACGTTTTTACTCCTATTTAGGGCAATTTCTATTTAAAATACTTCAATCTTTGTTAGAATGCAGTTAACATTCTAAAATTTTATTTGGAAATAAATAATATTACATCCTGTTTAACTTAAATCTAATTGCATCCTCATAAATGTTTTGTGTATTTTAAGTTATGTATTTATTTTAGGTTTGAGCTAATCTCACACTCATCTAAAGTAACAGAGACCTATTGTTTTTCTAGAATATAAGTGACTTAAAATTTTATACATGTGACTACAATTATTATAATCATGATCATTACAATATAAAATTAAATTCAACAAATATCATTATCACTAAATGTTACTTATATAATAATCACTTTAATACAAAGTCACATTTTTGCAAACGATCTTCATTACTTTAATTATATACGGTATGTACTACCTCCGTCTCAAAAAATTCTTTCCGCTTACCTTTTTGGGATGTCATAAACAATTCTTCCCATTTCACTCTTTGGAAAGGTTGGTCCGATTATCCTTCATTTACCCTTTTTTCTCGATCACAACCATACATTTTCATTCTATTTTCACTTTCTTAAACTTCCATCCAAATCAAACAGAGAACAATTTTCGGGTAGAGACTAATTATTTAGGATATTATTTGAGTTTGTTATGCGTTCAAGTAGAACCTTCTAATATCAAGGTCTTCAGCAGTTTCGCGTCCAAATATTTTACTTCCCTCGAAAATGAAAATAATTCATGGGGTAACGACTTACTACCCACATTCAGAGTGCCTTTCTCCGTGTACGCACTACATACTAACTGACTCTGCTTCCGATATCTGTGCAAGAAGCCAAATCGAGTGTCTCGTGATCTCGTCCGTGACTCCATCATTTCAATGTTCTGTCTCCGCAGTTTATGTATATTATATGTTCATATATGCTTATATATGAATCTACAAAAACATCTAAGGCTATGGTTTTCGTCCCCAGAGAGGAACAATTCAATCTTGCCTTAGAATCAAGTTTTTTGTCCTATTTCAGTTCCACCGATTCCTTTAGTACTTTCATTGAAATTTTCCCTGATCTTGACCTTGCCAGTGCTTATTGCAAATGTTTTAAAATTCAAGTCATGATGTTTAAATATCAGTTATTTAAAGACCTAACCATCCTTGGTTTTCAAGAAACTGGTGTTGCTTTCATCAGTTATTGATTGCTACACATTGGGTCATTGTGGGGCTGGTCTTGCCTTGTGACAATGAGTTATTTTGTTGCTACTTAATAATTGTCTTTTCCTACTTTTGGTCTTATTATTGCTGAAAGATAAGATCTTTTTTTATTATTGGTTGTATATAATAAGATGTAGGGATGGTTTACCACTGCTGTATAGAAAAGATTCTTTCTTTGAAAGTTTTAGTGCAATAAAATATATTCTTGAGGTACATACTGTTCAGATTTCTTTTCTTCCTTTCACTTTGTATTGAAAGATTGGAGAAGTAGTATCTTTACAAAGAATTAAGATGAGGTGGTTATTAGCGTTGGGAGGGGTTGTTTTTTCAGTCATGTGTGGATTTGTTATGAGCAAAGAATGTACTAACACTCCTACAAAGCTGTCATCACACACTGTGAAATATGAGTTGTTTTCATCAAAGAATGAAACATGGAGAGAAGAAATGTTTAGTCACTACCACTTGACCCCAACAGATGATTCTGCTTGGTCTAGTTTGCTTCCAAGGAAGGTGTTGAAGGAGGGAGATAGTTTTGATTGGATGATGATGTATAAGAAGATAAAGAGTTATGGGGGTGGAGCTGTTGGGGGGGTTCTTAATGAGATTTCACTTCATGATGTGAGGCTTCACCCCAACTCAGTGCATGGAAGGGCTCAACAAACAAACTTGGAGTACTTGCTGATGTTGGATGTTGATAGGCTGGTGTGGAGCTTCAGGAAGACTGCTGGTTTGGATACTCCTGGGGAGACTTATGGAGGGTGGGAGGAATCTACTGTGGAGCTCCGGGGTCATTTTGTAGGTTAGTCTTCTTCTTTTTCTGCATCTTTTTTTTATTGAAGTGAAATATATAGATTTCTTTTGCAATCATGGCCTCTTATTGGTTTCTTCTTTCTTTTACATCATCAATGTCTTTGCAAAAGTTACTTTTTCTTTAATCATGTATATCTCATGCTCCTTATCATTCGGATTCCTGTTTTATATTTTTAGAAAAATAAATACACTTATGATTTATGAAACTAGCAAAATTGGGCTTTCAGTGTCTTGCTAACTGTTTTCGAAATTGTCATGATTAATATACGCTTGACTGCTTTTTAGTTAATTATATAACCTACATTATATAAAAAACAAAAAAAAAACTTAGTGAGCGAGCCAATTTTTTTTTCTTTTGTTTTGTTTTGTTCTTTTTGGTTGATTCTTTTGAAGCCTTTCCCATAACAGATATGCTATAGCTACTATGCTATAGCTAATATGTTTCCGCTTTGTACCTTTCTGTAAAGTTTGCTCCTTCCAAGTCTCTAGGTATCACATAACTAGAGATAAAGGTTTTCAAGTTTACACAACAAAGGAAATATTTCATTTGTATTCAGCACTGTAGTTCTGTATTTTGTATGTAAAGTTTATGCAAATAGAAGTAAAACAGGAATTAGGTGCACAAATATGACTATCCTTATTTTCTACTAAAAATAAGACGAATTCATTCTTAAAAAAAGAATAAAGGCTATTAATGGTTCTTTTTTCAGGATGGTCGAGTAATATGTTTGGGAAAAACAGTGATGTTACTATTTTCATAAATGTGTTAACGTTTTAGTTCTATTTATGGGATTTTCTCTACTTTCCGACTGTATATTTGAATTAAGTGAAGGAATGTTTTTCAGCGTATGATGATATTTGATGTTTCCATACTGATTACTGAAGGGCATTACCTTAGTGCATCAGCACAACTGTGGGCAAGTACACACAATGCCACTCTCAAAAATCAAATGTCTGCTGTTGTTTCTGCACTATCTACCTGTCAAAATAAAATCGGATCAGGTTACTTATCTGCTTTTCCATCCGATTTGTTTGACCGTTTTGAAGCTATAAAACCTGTATGGGCACCGTACTATACCATTCACAAGGTATACTATTATGCTTCACCCCCTTCGATACATATTTGTTTGAGAAGTATTAACCATTTTTCTTGAGATGACAGTAATAACCTCAGTTTTAGGAACTTTTATTTGCAGATTTTGGCTGGTCTCTTGGATCAGTACATTTTTGCTAGTAATTCTCAAGCTTTGAACATGACAAACTGGATGGTTGATTACTTTTATGATCGTGTACAAAACGTGATCTCAAGATATACGATTGAAAGGCACTGGTTATCTTTAAATGAAGAAACGGGTGGGATGAACGATGTTCTTTATAGGCTGTACAGCATTACGGTGTGTATATCTTCTGTTAAGATTCTAGTTCACATTGGAGTGTTCTGTTGGATTGAAATTGCAACTATTCCTCTTTTGCACGCCAGATTCTGTTTTCTAGCATCAATCCTGGCATGGATGTTGTAGCATACTAATTCGCTTGTCACTATTCAAAGTGAACCTTCAAAACACAATTTTACTTCATTAAGTAATCTCACACTGATCAAATATGATATACAAACTTACCTATAAGCTTTTAAACTTTTTAAATGAGTAACCCAGTTAAACTAAAACTATAAAAATGCACATGTATTAAAAGATTGCTTATCTCCATCGAGCAACCATCTTTCGTGGGAATGTTAAGTCGTCTCACACAGTCTATACATTCTCACTTACAAGGTGTTGGACTATGCTTCTTATCAGGCGGACACCTTTCAAGATGCTTCTTAATACATCAATGCTGATAGAGCTTAGAGGTTTAATCTGCTGGGGGGTTGTTATTTATTCTTAACACATCTTGCTTTTGCATAACATGCAGGCTGATCCAAAACACTTGATGTTGGCTCACCTTTTTGACAAACCATGTTTTCTGGGATTACTAGCAATAAAGGTAGCCATAACATCTTTCTCCAAATTCAACTCCAATAGCTAATACTGTATGTTTCTATTGTATATCTCTTTTCAGCCTGTTTACTTGTTGACTTTAGGCTGATAGCTTATCAGGGTTTCATGCAAACACGCATATCCCAGTTGTGATTGGATCTCAAATGCGTTATGAAATAACCGGTGATCCAATTTATAAGGTAATCATACAGATATTTCTAGACTATACTCCCTCTGGTTCTTATTAAAGTTCTCACTTTCCTTTTTGGGATGTCCCTTATTTAAGTTCACACTTCCATTTTAGGAAACAAAACAATGCAAAACAGTGCCAAACAGTGCCAAACAGTGTCCAAACAGTGCCAAACAGTGCCAAACAGTGTCCAAACAGTGCCAAACAGTGCCAAACAGTGCACTCCACAGTAAAGTCAAATTCATTTTCTTAATATGTGTGAAGTCAAACTGGGAACTTTAATACGAACCGGAGGGAGTATATGATTTTCTCTCTTAGGATGTTTTTACTTGGACTGTAATTTGTTGGTCTGGTCTGGTCTAAACTGGTCCGGTCTGGTTTCTTTGTATTTTTATAACTATCCAAGTCTGGTCTGGTCTCGGAGGAATTACAGTCCAAGTAAAAACATCCTTAGAGATTGAATTAAAGCTAAATAATTTTGTGCCAAACCCCTGAACCTTTCAAGAAATCAACTCAGAACATCTTTATAGAATTATGATATTATTTATCTTTTCTATAGAAAAACATTTTATCTTAATTCTATACTTGAATCACTCTATTTTTTACAAGGAAATTGGGACCTATTTTATGGAGATAGTCAATAGTTCACATGCTTATGCCACCGGAGGAACATCAGTCAGTGAGCTGTGGTATGAACAGTGACATCCTTTAAAATATAGTTATTTGTAAACTTATAAGTTTGGTCCATATATAACTTCAGTTGTTGATCAGGTCTGATCCGAAGAGGTTGGCAAGCACGCTTAAGACCGAGAATGAAGAATCATGTACAACCTATAACATGCTGAAGGTTCATATATATATATATATATCTCATGGATTATAAACTTTATATTGCATGTGTATTGAGACAGAGAAACTAAAATGGAGTGGTCTTTTTGCAGGTGTCGAGACACCTGTTCAGATGGACAAAAGAGATGGCTTATGCTGATTATTATGAGAGGGCGTTAACAAATGGGGTTCTTAGCATTCAGAGAGGAACAGAGCCTGGAGTAATGATTTATATGCTTCCCCTACAACCCGGTGGTTCCAAGGCCAAAAGTTACCATGGTTGGGGTACCAAATTTGATTCTTTCTGGTGTTGCTATGGGACAGGTAACTTAAGTCATTTTTCTTCTACTTTTTTTCTGGCAAAATAAAATAAAGAGTAACATTTTTCATACTCATTATTAAGATATAATAATAAAAAAGAAGTGAATCATAAATTTAAATTTATACTCTTTACCTTGGAGTAATTACGTTTTGGCTATTAAACGTTTTAAATCTATTTATTAGACAAATTGGGTCAAATATTTATTTAATTAGAATGTGATCCAACCGAATGAACACTCTTCATACCAAATATTTAATAATAATGACTGAATTGTCAACTTCACCTTTAACTCTGTTTATTACTCACCTTCTTCACTCTTATGTTATTGTTACCCAAGGAATTGAATCATTTTCCAAGTTGGGGGATTCTATATACTTTGAAGAGTACGGAAAAGTTCCAGGACTCTACATCATCCAGTACATACCTAGCTCCATTGATTGGAAATCTGGTCACATTATGCTTAACCAGACCATAGATCCAGTTAGTTCACAGGATAATCGTCTTTGTGTCACCGTAACCGTAACAACGCAGCAGGTATCTCCTTAACTTTATTACAAGACATGAATGAATAAATAATAATTCTATACAATGCAAACTATAATCTTTTTTAAGTGCCTTGATGGTTATATTTTTCATTTATATTTCTTGAACTTAATGATAGGATTGATTATCTTCTGTTGCAAATGCATGTCCTGGGAAACACGATACCGATTACACTAATGTGTAAAAATGAATTAACTGGGAAAAAGTCATTAATAGGTACCTTAAAGATAATATATTTCTTTATTGGAACTTATTTTCTTTGTTCTTATGCATGTCTCCTTAAAAGTCATCTAGTCTACCATCTACATTAAATTTAAGGATACCAACATGGACATATGCAAGCAGTGCAAAAGCATTTCTTAATGGACGAACTCTATCTCTTCCACCACCAGGTAATGAATGAACATTTTTCTGCTATGGATATGATTCTATCTTTGATTTGTTTAATATGACAAATAAATACTTTCTAGTCCTTAAATAACTGCCCAATTTGAATGTCCATAGAGTTTTAAGGAAATGAAAGTTGTGGAGTAAATACTTGCTTAGAAGGGAAAGAAATACTTTGAACCACATATTGCTTTCCTTAAAGAAAAAAGGAAACAATTCTAAGACAAATGAAAAATGAAAGTTCATAGACAATTTAAGGACACAAGGGGAGTACATCTTGTGGTGGAATAATTACTTAAAGTTATTTATATGTTTCATGCAGGCAACTTCCTATCGATTACCAAAAGTTGGACCACGAATGACAAAATTACCCTCGAGCTACCTATGAGCCTTAGAACTGAGGCCATTAAAGGTACCACCTGTGGTTGCATAACAAAAGTATTGCGAAGTTGGTGTTTGTGGAAAGCCTTATTATTAAGAGATTAATTAATTAATTACTTTATGTGGTGAAACTTCTTGTTCTTTAGATGATCGGCCAGAATATGCTTCTATTCAGGCAGTCCTTTATGGTCCATACCTACTAGCTGGTCTTTCCAGTGGTGATTGGGACATTAAAGCTACATCACCATCAGCTTCTCCTTCCACATGGATATACCCCATCCCAACTGACAATTCTGTTCTGGTTACTCTAACCCAAGAATCCGAGAACGACTCTTTCATTGTAACAAACTCAAATCAGACCATTAATATGAAACAATACCCCAAAGCCGGAACAGATTCTGCAGCAAAAGCTACATTTAGGCTCTTTTCAAAAGTCACGTCTAACAAGAAGCTTTCATCACCAGCAGATCTCATAGGGGGAGCTGTCAGGCTAGAGGTATTCGACTGTCCAGGAATGGTAGTGAAACAACGGGAAGATAAAAGCTTGGTAGTTGAGCACTATTCCTCATCGGACGAAAGCACCACCACTTCTGACTTTCTTTTGACTGAGGGATTAGATGGGAAAAACGGGACTGTGTCATTGGAGTCTGTATCCCAGAAAGGTTGTTATTTTAACAGTGGTGCCGACTATGGGCCCGGTTTAGGTGTCAAGCTGAGGTGCATTGATGAGTCCTCACCGGATGCTGGGTTTAAACATGCTTCAAGCTTTAAACTGGAAACTGGGATGAGCGAGTATCACCCCATCAGCTTTGTGGCCAAAGGAACAAATAGAAACTTCCTTTTGGTTCCATTACTTAGTTTGAGGGATGAATCTTATACGGTTTACTTTAACATCACCTTTTGAGGGATGGAGGAATGTTGCTCTTTGTGTGTGTATGAGAGCACGTACTCTATAATTTAATGTTCTACGGAGTATTATATACTGTATTAATTTGAGACGTTTAGTGTTTACTATATAGAAATAATACATACTATATGACCAAAATGAAGATCGTGAACAAAAATGTGATTTAATAACTTTTAGTAACTAATTATGTTTAAATTTTACATCAAAAAGACTATAATTTAATAAAGTTTTTGCCCACAAGTTTTATTTTAGTACGGAATAACATTTTAGGAGTAACGTCGAAAAAAAGAACTTCCATTAAAAATGCTGAGTTATATGACCAACCATTGAGATTAAACTCCAAGGGTGGGTGTTACAGTTACATTTGTGCTGAAGAGACACTCACATAGGACTAGGCATGGACTCGGGTCGGTCTTGACCGGGCTTTTTTATGGATTCTTGAGGCCCAGAACCGGCCCGGGTAGCTACCAGGTCCGGTTCGGGCCGGACCAAGCCTCAGACTGGCTACCTATTTGTATTTTCTAATTACTTCCTACCCCCCACCCCACACCCCAAACCCCTCCAAAACACCCAGCCCAACCCATATACATCCCAAAGATTTTGAAAAAAAAAATATTGGCCCGGCCCGGGTCGGTTCATTTTTTTTGAGACCCGGAGCCCGCCCCAAAACAGTACCAGGCCGGGTGGCCCGAACCAGGCATGGACCCGGGTACCGGGCCGGGTCAAAACAGTACCATGCCGGGCCGGTTACGGGCCGGTTGACCCGGCCCGAGTCCATCCCTACATAGAACACAACAAAATGTTATTCCATTAAAACATAGGATACTGACATTGAGGTATAATTATAAATATTGAAGAAATAAGGACTTATTTGCTAATATATGTCAATATACAAGAATACTTTATATGGATAAAATTATTTATGTGAAAAATATTATTGCTAAAGGTTTTTACTTTAAAGTGATATACTCCGTATTATAGAACATTAAGATAAAAAATTCCTATTAATAGTTAACTCCACACATGCGATACAAGTAATTGAAGCATAGTGAATTATTGGATCCAATGATATGAACACAATGTTATTTTTATATTTTGATTTTTGACAATTTTGATTTTGAATTAATAGGTAACACAAGATACACAAGCATTTTTTGTGTGGACACGTGTATCTTATTTTAGATAAATTCTGTCATTCTGACATGAAAAAGAAGGCATAGTTAACCCGCTCTGACTTTCAAATTCGGTTTAGAATCAAACTAATGAACTACGGAGTATATATCCATCTAAACCGTATAAGTTCAGTGTAAGCTGATACTCTGGACTTTCTTCCATTTGACCATTCATTATATTGATGCTACAGTACTTTCAACTTAGTTTCCCAACACTCAGCTACAAAAGCACAAACAGCATAGCAGCATTGTGCAACGGTGACTCGGTGAGTTTTCCAAATAAATTAAAGCCTACGACACCTATAAGAAACTAGTACCAAGTACCTATTACCTGTCCACCATACATTGGACGGAAAAAAACTTCACAAAAGTAGCCCGGTGTAAAAAACAAAGAATAATGTTTAAAGGCTTTATCGCTATACAATTTCGTTCAAGTGCTCTTGCAAGAGTAGTACATGTTTGTGTGTGGGTGGGGGTTACCTGAACCTGGGACGCTTTGGTGGGCCAGCACTACTGCTGGGGCCTCCCCCCCTTGACTTGCCAAACGTCTTTTTCCTTCGTCGCCTCTCATCCTCGCTGTCTGATTCATCACCTTTCTCCCTATCTGCATAGCTTGCTTCCTTCTCCAACTCATCCCATGTTTTCCCTTTATCTTCCTCTGACTCCACCATCTCATCGTCTACATTGTCGTCAGACTCCACCAAAGATGCGCTTGACTCCTCAGCCTCAGAATCTGATTCAGGTTCATTATCTGTAGGCTCGAACTCTGCATCCGAATCCTCAGTGTCGTCAGTTTCAGAGTCACTCCCCTCCAAGTTCAAGAATTCCCAGCCGCCTTCGTCAATGAATCTCTGTGGATCATCTATGATTGTTTTCAATATAGGGCGCCAGTTCAGGTTAAGCTTGCTCTCGTAGTACTTGATGTCGGTTGTGTCAAGCCACTCTTTGATTCCGTCAAGTGAGGATATAGGAATTGAATCTATACGCATTACATCACGCTTGAAGTCCTTGAAAACAATTGCCATGTCGAAGTTCTTCTGTCCAAAACCCGCCCTCTCCAAGTTGACAATCTCTATCTCACCAAGGGTGATAACCAGGAACGGCATCTCTATCAGCTCAACCAAACAGCTTGACGTCGGAACTATGAAGGCTGATGATTTGTAGGGAACTCCGTGAAACCCAAGCTCCCTCAGCGGTTGATCGAATTCCAGGTCAAGACCCTTGAACTGGGGTTGGGTCCAAATATCATTTACTCGGTTCACGAAGTTCTGGAAATCCATGTTAATTTTGTTCTTCCGGTCCCTCTCCCTCTGTTCTTCTTCAATCTCGTCTGGGTCATACGCAGACCTCTTTCCACCGCCAAGGGTTTGGACGACGTCCATCACCTCAACATAGAACTGCACGTCTTTAGTTTTCTTGTTCCCCACCATTATGTGGTTGTGAAGATGAAAATGAAGAAGAGTGATCATTTCTTTCTCTGCTGGCTGAAAAAATGCATGCTTCACATTTCCATACATTATATCAACGCGTTCATCCTGTCTCGTGGTCGAATATCGGAAACCATTCACATGAGCTTCCAGGGTGCCGGGGAGCTTTCTAGCACGGCCACCAAAAACGGGACGGATCCACAAATCAGGCAACCTGACCGGCTTAAATTTATTTCCAGCCACTACAAGTTTCTCTTGAGTGACCAGAGTGGCTCTCTCAGCCCTTTCAGACTCCCTCGCCATAACATTGCGTCTAAGTGTTTTAATCTGCTGGTTCACTTCATTTATATGCCGCGAATCCTTAGAACGATAAGAAACCTCTTTCAGATAAATAGCCGATTGATTCTTGGACACATTCGCATCACTTGATGCAAAAGGCATGCCTGGAACATTGAAGATGATTCTAATGTAAGAGTTGCGGTTACTGTCATACTGACTGGTCACTGTCTTCACAGTAGAGATGTGGAAAGGCACCAAGCTTCCATAAATAGGTAGAAGGAGAGCTTCATTCTTCTGGTCAACCTGAACCATCATTTCTTTAGGAGTTGGTGGTAGATCATTGACATTCTTGTAGGCTACAAGTTCACTTGAAGCACGAACAGCAGACCGTCTATCTCCATTGACCACACCTTCACCGGCAAGACGTCTAGCAGTTTCCTCATTCTTCTGCCGAGCAAGTTCTGCTTGGTGCTGCCTCCGCAGCTCTTCTTTAGATATCTCTTGATTGTCTGAGCGAAGTGTTGCCTTTGAATGTAAGGCTTCCTTGCTAATGGACTCAGCTTTGACTTTAAGCTTCTCTTCCTCTTCACCCTCATTGAATGTGTATGCAACCTCCTTGAGAGCTTTGGAGATTAGTTTGGTTACCACCTCATGGCCTTCGCTTGTGAGGATCACCGTGTCTGCAAGCAGAAGTGAGAAGTTCCTACTCTTGGGTTTGCTGGTTTCAGCCTTCACGTTCTGAAAACCCAATGACACATTAAACACCATCCCTGCTTTCAGCTCTTTATCATTTTTCGCATTGAGCAGCAACCCCGACTCTCGGAACTCCAGACCAATTCCAGTGCCTGCCGTTTTTGTTAAGTTGCCAACCAGTTCAGGAGCATCCCTCTCAACCACAGCAAGTGCTGCCTGATAAACAGCACTGATCTTGTTGCCTGGATTCAAGGAATCAATTGCAGCCCCATGAGCTTTAAGAAGCACTTCATAAGCCTTGCTCTGCATTGGAATCGAATCAATGAGGAATGTTCTGGCAACATTTGAGCAGTAGCTGTTGTATCGAGAACCAACGGCACATATGATAACGCTGGGAGAATCGTAGTAGAGAGTTTCATCATCGCTGACCGCACTGGGTCTAAGATCAAAGTTCCCACCGCTCTGGAAGATGGGTGGGTAACATATATCAATATTATCAGACTTCAGCTTCACTTTGACTTTAGCTGGTTCAAGCATAGCCTTTTCTGTCTCATCCGTCAATGAGGAATGTGTTACTTTTTTCTCCTCATCTATGATCTTTTCAAGCTTTGGAACCACAAAGTTCTTCAGTGTGGAAGCAGTCAAATAAGCAGCTTTCTTCACATTTATAATCTCATTCTGGTCCTTTACAGCTAAAATATAAGATATTCCGTGTGTTATATCACCAAGTTGAAGTCCAGATTTCTTTAACTTGTTAGCCCATGTCTCAATGAGTTTCCCCTCAGGTGTCTCTCTTGCAATGTACCCAATGACAGGCGTTTTATGTTGAGTGCTGATTGAATGGAGAATAGCATCCATTTGTGTAGTCCCATCCTCATTTTTGCCTTTCACATGCATAACAATATCAGCACCCACGGCCTCTTGAACAGTTTCTGACACAACTTCAAGTAACGTTGCTTTCTTTTGGCTACATATAAAATGGATCTGCTTTTCTCCGAAAATCATAATCGTTTCTGGAAACTCATATCCAAGCAACCAAATGTTCATGGCTGAAGATTTCAAGTATCTCAAGTCCTCAGAAGGAGGAGGTGTTGCTATAGCTAGAACATCAGAGGAACCCCAAATATCATCTCTATGTTCACGCCAGTGTGCATATAGTGCCATAAGCCGCCTACTAAAGGTATCCAAATCAATATTATAGCCACCCCCGGAAGGTGTGTGCCCATTGGCAGGAGGACCACTTCCCTTGGGTTGTTCTGGCATGACTAGCCTGCATAAATAAGAAATGCCAATTAGTTTAATCTACAACAAACACTACTTGAAGATTTGCCAATACAACTTTTAATTAACAAGAATGCTTGAAACCCCAACCTAAGGACAGAGAGGTGAATCTAGTGATTCATCATCTGCACACTGTATATGCAACCTCATAATATATAGTCATCACATTAAATTTTTCAAGTTTTGCAGTCACATGAATAAGTTGAACTAGTAACCATGCTCCAGAAAGGGAAACTTGCAATATTGGATTTAGTAGTATGATGATAATTAGAATAATAATTGTAAAAATGATGCAATAGGCGTCTGCATCACTAAGCAAGCAATGAAGTGGGTCTTTGAAAAACTCCACAGAAGTTTCACGATAAAACAATGTGTATCAATAAAAACAATTACATCCACATTGATGAGAACAGGAAACCCTAAAAAATTTATGCTTGCTAATGCATAAAAATAATATCGTTTACTCTTTGAACACAGACATACAATCGGAACCTAACATTTTACACTAGGGCGGGACAGAAAATCAAAGTATATATAATAACCTAAATTACAACCAAAATTTACGTAGTATATAACATTTTTATGAGTCTTAATCAAATACGGAGTAAGAAAATTATATTTTAGAGAATCCATATGAATTAACCACAAACATATATCATATCACCATTTGAATATATCATATGGTAATACCAGCAATGAAATCAACAAATACCAACAACAAAAAAAGACGAAGCTAATGCCAAAAAAAGGAATCTATGAACTATCCAAGCATTAAACAATTAAAACCAATTCTAATTTGTTAAAACCATAATATAAAGGAAAAGACAGAAAAAAAAAAGAAAATGAATTATAGAAGTATCAAACAACTAAAGCCTTTTTCCGAACTGACGAAACAACAGGAGGAACCGTCTGGTCCGGTTCTACAATAAACTCTCTTTACTAAAACGTCTGGGGAATATCCTGAAACTCCTAAAGCTAACCCAATGCTGGAATAACGCCTTTTACCTGAAGCTAGTCCGCCTAGTCGAAAGTTTATCCTAAGCGAATTACCGGCGTCGCGGTGCAGATGATGAAGAACGCGCGGCCTCTTCTAATTTTTGGATCTGCATATTAAGAGGAGGCAATTTGACGGGAAGAAGAGGGTATCTCCTTCACTGCTCGATCATGTACAAGTGTATATGTACACAAAAATGTGTATGTATGCATGTCAAATTCTACCTTTTTCTAAATAAATTATTTTTATTCTGCCTTTTTCTAAATAAATTTTCTTTGTACACAGGTAACTAGAGAGGTTTTATGTACGGTTTGTGTACAACTCATGTACACTAAGCATTTTCCATATTATATAGTGCGGTCAATGTCCGGGCCGCAAGGACGGGTCCATATGGCTATTTATACACGCCTCCCCATGAGCAAATTATACGGTCTCGTACATCCGAGTATTTTTGAAATTATTATCAACTTCTCCTAGTCTATCGTCTGCGTCTGCGCTGCCCCGATTTCTTCTCCCAGGCCATTGTCGAGTCCGCATCTCAGCTGCGCTCATTGGTTTAACCTTTTCCGTTTTTATTTTTTTGCTTTTCTGTTTCCTTGCTTTTCCGATTTGGTGCTGCAAATCTATTACACGTTTTTCTCTTTTGTCTTTTCTATTCTTCTTTTCTTGCTTTTACGTTTTTCCTTCTTTAGTTCTTTCTTCTTTTTTTTGATAACGCTCAAATTGGACACTATAGTTTCATGAGAATCTCATATTGGACACTAAGGTTTTAAATGAATCAAATTGAACACTATGGTTACATATGTATCTCATATTGGACACTGAAATTTCATAATTCATATTTTTTGGACACTCACTTATGATTCTCTTCTTCCTTTAATAAAAGTCGATAGTCTTACATTTCATTTCCTTTTTGGTGAAAGTAAATCAATTTAATTGCATATATAATTTTGGAATATATAATTTGAAGTCTTAGAATATATAATTTGATTATAATTAATAACTTCTTTGATTTAACAATTAAAAAATATATTTAGGACTTTTCATTCATATGATTTTTATGGAACTTTAATAAATATCGATTTGTTAAATTGATTTAAAAATATTAAAGAATTCAATTACATTATAATAGATTTTCTTAATTGGAGCATCTAATTATATATTCTAAATCTAAATACACAAATTAAGTTATTTTTATTTCTTATGTACATAAAACCAGGAGAAAAAGGAATACTTATATCTTTCAAGGTGAAAATCTTTATGGGTGTCCGAAAATGATCAGAAAAACGTAAAATTTGATCAATTTGAAACTTCAGTGTCCAATATGAGACACACAAGTAACCATAGTGTCCAATTTGGTCCATTTGAAACCTTAGTGTCCAATATGAGATTCTCAAACAACCATAGTGTCCAATTTGACCCTTATCCCTTTTTTTATTTTAATCTTTATTCAATTATGATGGAGTATATGGGTCTAGACCCCAGGACCCACATACTCAGAAGAACGAAAGACACGGCTGTCACGCAGTGGGGCCTTCGTCGGCCAGATGGCCCTCCATTGGCCAGAAAGACATCAACTCATAACATGGTCCAGAAACCAGTAGAATCGGGTGTCCCCGTCGACCGGGTCTCCGTCGGCCAGACCCTCATCGGCCACAGAGAGCTTCCAGAACCGGACTCCACACTTAATTACTTCTACATATTTTGTACTCAGTCCAATAGTGGCGCAATTGTAAACGGGCCTCCCAAGCCCAAGACTTGGGAGCCCAGCCCTAATTTCCTATATAAATACTCCCCTTGGGAGTAGTTGTAGGGGTTCACAAATCATTAATATCAAGCATTTATAGCACTTCTCTCTCTAGCTCTCACTTCTCTCTAGGAGTTAATACTCCATCATTTGGTGCTTTCATTGAGAGCTAGAACAATCAAGTTAGCCTCCTTCGTCGCTACCAAGCATAGCTAACTGATCATGGGAAGAACTAAGTCCAACCGCAACCTCCTCGGCAAAACAATCCCTGAGGCCCAAGAGAACAGGGAACATGAGGAGGACGCTACGGCCGACTAGGCCGCGAGTCAGGATGTTTTCCAGGAGGCCATCGACCTCACGAATGACCTTCGCCATCAGTTCAACGGCAGCGCCCCCGATGCCCGCCTCGGTCTGGACAAGAAGCGCCTGGAGAAGGGCGACAATGCCTCAGGGCAGCCGGCTTCTCCTGCCGTTGACCCTCAGCCATCATCGCCAGTCTGGCCCAGAACCCCACCATCCTTAGTGCACTCATGCAAAGGACTGGGGAGAACACTACACAACCTCCTCAGCCCCAGACGTTGGCCATCAAGCTAGGCAATGACGAAGGGGTGGTGCCCCAGGACACGTCGTCGTCCCACTCCCACCCTGCTTCCCCACTTCGAGCTGGACCGACCCCAGCGCGTGGAAAAGCCTCAGCCTTTAATAGGCTAGGTGACACGTGTCGTCGACCTGCTTCGGAGAGGATGGCGGGACAGATTGGTGAACGTGAGCTTGGCTCACCGAGGGAAAGCTTGGGTCCGTATCCCGGACAGTGGATCGGCCCCGCCTGGATAAAGGCAGGGGAGGGTTGCACGCAGATGATGCGCGCCATCGAATCAACACGGCTCACGAAGCCCGCGTGCGCAACCAGCAAGGCGCCACCATGGCCGCCAAGGACCCTCGGGACGAGGTGATCGCCCAGCTAGAGTGGAGGCTCGCTCAGATGGAGGCCAAACAGCTGGCCGCCACCCCCACGGGCAACTCATCCAGGGATCTCGGTTTCAAAGCCCTCCTACATAAGGTCAGCATCCTTGAGAGGGAGTTGGCCGAAGGACGAGGAGACCCTATCGTCCAAGTCAGGACGAGGACTCCCTTCACTTCCAGGGTACTCTCGGCCCCTATCCCCGAGAAGTACAAGGGAAATGCCATCAATCCCTATGACGGCCGCTCCGACCCCCAGGAGCACTTCAGCCGCTATCAAAACAACATGCTGATGGTGAACGCGTCGGATGAATACCTCTGCCGTTGGTTCCTTTCCACTCTGGAAGGGCCAACGTATGAGTGGTTCAACGCGCTCCCCGAAGGAAGCATAGACTCATGGCAGGATCTTGCCCAATGCTTCTCACTCACTTCGCTGGGAGGAAGCGCGTGAAGAAATATTTCACCCATCTCCTCTCCGTCAAGCAGCAACATGACGAATCACTCCGGTCGTTCATCGACCGATGGACGAGGGAGACCGATGAGGTCGAGGGGGCCGATGAGTGCACCCTCCTTTTCCTTTTCCAGGGCGCCCTCCGCAGCACCCCATATGCAAGGAGTCTTATCACTGACCCTCCAAGGTCCTATACGAAGGCGCTCCAGCGAGGGAACTTATACGCTGACGCCGACGAACTCCACAGCCACAAGAAGGACGGAGGGCACCCCTCCAAGAAGACAAACACTGCGCCAACTCGAGGCGCATCCTTGGCCGGGGACCGAGGTCAAGGAGGACAGAGCCGCCATGGGTCTGGCGGACAGAACAAGAAGGACCACCCATGGCGGTCGAGGATGGAAAGGCCGAAGACCCCCCTCACTCATTAGGTCAGCTCCATCCTCGATTATGCCGAGGAACATGATCTCATTGAACGGGATCCTCGGTCGGCGAAGGAAATCCACGTCATCCATCAGGGCGATACCTACTACCGTTACCACAGGAATACCTCCCACAACACGGACGACTGCGTCACGCTGAAGAGAGCCATTGAGAAGCTAATTCGCTAGGGGAACTCTCCCAATTTGTTAAAGGTGGTCCACGCAAAAATATGTGGGTAAACACCGGCAAAAATGGGAGCGAACCCTCTACAAAGAAGCGTGATATCAGCAGACTCAGCGATGACGATGAAGACTTTGAGGAGCCCCCTCCGAAGAAGAACCACATCCATCTCATCGTGGGGGGCAACACTGGGGGGGGGGGGGGGGACTGGCCACCCAGAGGAAGAAATGGGCCCAATCCATTTACATTGGGGAGGTGTCCCACGCTCCCCCCCAGCCGAAGAAGCAGCGAACGAAGGCGATCACCTTCACCGACAAGGATCTGCCTCCAGGCCCCGCATCACACAGGGACGCCCTCGTCATCCGATGCGAGATAGGTAACTCAATCATCCACCGCACTTACATCAACACGGGGAGCTCCGTCAATGTCATGTACCTGGACACTTTCAAGCAGCTGAACTTAGACATGGCATTACTCAAGCCGATACAGACACTGTTGTCCGGCTTCACCGGGGAATCTATCGACACCGAGGGCACGATAGTCCTCCCCGTGGAATTCAGCGACGGCTCCCATCGCGCCAAGATTGACATGGAGTTTATGGTGGTCAACCTCGAGTGCGCCCATAACCTGATCTGGGGGCGGCCGACACTAGAGGACCGCGAGGCCATCATCTCCATGAAGCACCTGTGCCTGAAGTTCCCTACCAGTGGCGGTATCAGCTACGCCAGGGGGAACCAGAGGATAGCCAGAGCATGCTACCTCAAACTTACAAAGTCGACCGCAGGCACGGAGCAAAGGGTAGACACTATCACCGCCACCATCGCCAAGGACGAGGAGAGGCCGCATGCTGAGCCAACCGAAGAAGTCGAGGAGGTCCCCCTGGACACTTCTCGGCGGGAACGAGTCCTGAAAATTGGGAGACAACTCCCCCGGGACCAACACGACGGCATCCTCCAAGTCCTGCGGTCATATGCAATCATTTTCGCGTGGGGCCAGACGACATGCCAGGCATCAGCCGAAAGATGATCACTCACCGGCTGTCAGTCGATCCCGCCTCCACGCCAGGCAAGCAGAAGCGGCGTTACCTCTCGGCCGAAAGACGGGACTTTGTCAAAGGGGAAGTCACCATGCTCCTTTCCATCAGGCACATTAAAGAGGTGAAATACCCGACGTGGCTGGCCAACGTCGTCCTTTCCCAGAAGCCGCTGACGTTCAGGATGTGTGTTGATTAAAATGATCTGAACAAGGCGTGCCCCCATGGACCCGTTCCTTCTCCCCAATATTGATCAGCTGGTGGATGAGACGGCGGGTTGTGAGTTGATGTCATTATTGATGCCTTCAGAGGGTACCACCAGATCTTCATTCATGAAGATGACGCCGAGAAGATGGCCTTCATGACCTCGGAGGGAATTTTCTGCTACCTCCTCATGGCCTTTGGGCTCAAAAATTCAGGCGCCACATACACCAGGATGGTAGCCAAAATCTTCAGAGCAGTCCTTGGCCGGACGATGGAGGCATATGTCGACAACATGATCATCAAGAGCAAGCAATCTACCACTCATGCTGATGACCTCCAGGAAATTTTTGAAATCATGAAGAGGTTTTAGCTCTGTCTGAACCTGAAGCAGTGCACCTTCGACGTCCAGGGAGGCAAGTTCCTCAGCTACATGGTCAGCCGAAGGGGCATTGAAATAAACCCGGAGAAGATCCAGGCCATTGTCAACATGGAGCCATCACGAAATGTGAAGGAGGTACAATGGCTGACGGGACGCCTTGCGGCCCTGAACCGCTTCCTCTCGAAATCGAATGAAAGGTCTCTCCCTTTCTTCCATATCATGCCTAAGGCAAACAACTTCAAGTGGACGACGGAGTGCCAGCAAGCATTCGAGGAGCTGAAGCAGTACCTATCGTCCCCTCGTGTGCTTTCCAAGCCAAAAGCCAGTGAAACCCTCTTCCTGTACTTGGGGGTGAGCACGTCAGTCATCAGTTCTGTGCTCATCCGCGAGGATGAAGGGGTGCATAAGGCCATTTTTTACGTCAGCAAGACGCTACGGGAGGCCGAGCTCAGGTACTCCCCCATTGAGAAAATAGTACTGGCCATCGTCCACACAGTGAAGAAGTTAGGGCACTACTCCCAGGCCCATGCCGTCCACGTCTTGACTCAGCAGCCCCTCGGCGCACTCATGCGGAGCCCCACCAGTTCCTCAAGGATGGTGAAATGGGCAATCTTCCTTAGCCAGTTCCAGATTGAAATCAAGCTGAGGCCATCTATCAAGGGGCAAGCCTTGGCCGACTTTGTCACCGAGTGCACGACAAGGGAGACGGCCGCTACCATACCCGGGCCGGAGCCAGACGAAGCATGAACCCCTTTCACCGATGGTTCATCGGTCGCCAAAGCATGTGGGGGCGGCATCGTCCTCATCTCCCCTGAAGGATTCAGAGCTTACTATGTCATCCGTTTCAACTTCAGAGTATCTAAAAACGAAGCCGAGTATGAGGCCCTCCTCAGCGGCCTCAGACTCGCCGCCGGCCTCAAAGCGCGACACATCAGAATCAGATGCGACTCCAAGCTGGTGGTGGGTCAGATCGAAGGATCATATGAGGCCAAGGAAGGGAGGATGAGACAGTACAAGTAGGTGGCCAAGGAGTTGCTCAAGGCATTTGAAACCCATGAGATCACACAGATCCCAAGGGCGGAGAATGTTGAGGCTGACATCCTCTCCAAGCTCAGCACAGACACTCCAGAGCACATCTCCAAGATAGCCAAGGTCGAGGAGCTAAGCATGTCCAGCATCCATGCCAGTCCGGTCATTTGCATCCAGCATTGGCCGGAGGACTGGATCACCGACATCACGACCTTCATCACTTCGGGAGAGCTACCCCAGGACGAGGAGAGGGCCAAGCTATCCAAACTCAGGGCCCCAAGCTACATCATCGAGGATGGAAAGCTCTACAAAAGATCTTACAACGGCACTCTCCTTCGATGCCTACACCCGGATGAGGCTGAAGTGGCCATGGAGGAAGTCCACTGTGGTGTCTGCTCCTCACATCAGGGCCCTTTCAGCATGTCCCGACGTCTCGTCGTCCGAGGCTATTTCTGGAAGACTATGGCGCGGGATTGTGCCGGTCTTGCAAGGAAGTGTATTGCATATCAGGTGCTTCAGGAGGCCCCTGGTCGGCCAGCTATGAACTACGCCCTGGTCAGCACTGCAATCCCATTCTTAAGATGGGGGATTGACCTGGTCGGCCCCCTTCTCAGAGCCGCCGTAAACAACCGCTACATCATGGTCGCCGTCTATTACTTCACCAAATGGGTCGAAGCGGAACCTTTGGCTAGCATCACAGGGGCCAGGTGCCATAGGTTCATCCACAAGAACATCCTTACCCGCTTCGGCGTCCCCCAGGAGATTATATCCGACAACGGCACCCAGTTCGAGGGCGCACCTTTCCAAGAGCTCCTCCAGGAATGGGGAATCAAGCATTGTTTCTCCTCCGTTGCCTACCCTCAAGGTAACGGGCAAGTTGAGAACGCCAACAGAACCATTCTGGAGGGCCTGAAGAAGAAGCTCCAGGACACAGGGGGCAGCTGGGCCGACGAGCTCCTCAACATTCTCTGGTGCTACTGTACTACGCCGAGGAGGGCAACATACGAAACACCCTTTGCCCTTTGTTATGGTTTTGAGGCAAAGGCGCCTACAGAGGTCACCATACCCGACCGACGGGTGGAGCAAGATGAACCTGAGGCCAACGAAGAAAGCATCAAGATCGACCTCCACCTGATCGAAGAAAGACTAGAGCAGACCTTCATCCGGGGAGAGAACAACCGGCGTCAAGTAAAACCATACTATGACGCCAAGGTACGTTCCCGGGAATTCCAAGTGGGGGACTATGTCCTTCACCGAAGGGAGGCGAGCAAGCCGACGGAAGGTGGCAAGCTGGCACTCAAATACGAAGGCCCCTACATCGTCAGTGCTGTAGTCAAGCCCGTCACCTACAAACTAAAACACCCATGCACAGGGGGCTTTTGTAAATGGTAGACTTATGATGGATAACATCTTTTTAGCGCAAGAACTTGTTAAGGGGTACACTAGGAAGCATTGCTCATCTAGGTGTATGATTAAGGTGGACCTTAGGAAAGCCTATGACACCATCTCTTGGGATTTCCTTAATAGTGTACTCCTTAGCATTGGTTTTCCTTTGCAATTTGTTAAATGGATCATGGAATGTGTTTCAACTGCTTCTTTCTCAATCTCCCTCAATGGGACACTACATGGATTCTTCTGTGGTAAGAGGGGTGATAACCGCTTTCGCGGCGTTGTAGTAAAACGGAGTCTAACCTTTCGGTTTTTCCTCGAGTATCGTGTCTCTTGAGGAATGGCGGAGGAGTTACTTGATTTTAAATTCAGTCACAGGTTATCGCAAATTATTGGAAGCTTTCCGAATTAAAACTTTTGATTGATTTTCTAAACTAGTTTTTGAAAATTAAAGTAATTAAATTATGCAAATCTAATGATGGCTCAAAAATAAACTAAATGAAAAATATTAAACTCTAAATGGATTGATCAAAGAAGGGCAATGAATTGAATAATTAGAAATGGATATATTCTTGGACCTAGTAATTAGGGAAATTAAAACAACAATTGGACTAATAATTTGTTTTCTCATAGACAAGAATAGAAATTACTTTCATTAATTTATCCTATTTCTAGGTTTCGTTAATGCATTCAAAAATGGTTGGCTTGAATTAAATTCTAATCTCATAGACAAGACAGAAATAATTCTCCAATATTTTAATTAATAAAAATAGCCAAATTCATTAACTAATTAAACTCATTATTTAAGCAATTTGAATTTATTTCTCATAGACAAGATGTAAATCCATTTCATTAAAATATCCTATTTCTAGGCCTTATTAATGTGCTTGAATAAAGTTGACTCAAATTATTTTCTAATCTCATAGACAAGTTAGAAATAATTTTCCAAAATTTAATTAATGAAAATGGCTAACAATTATTAATTACTAATTCATCAATTTGAATAACTAGCCCAATTAATTAATTTTAACCCCTAATTTTCGGCTAACAAGTCAATCCATATTCTATTACTCAATTCATGCCCAAAACAATTTTAGCTACTAAACATTATTTTTGCATTTAACAATATGGTAAATAAATTAACCATTAACAAGGAATTAAACATGTATAATAGCAAAAATTAATCAAAAATAGGATCTTGTCAAAATAAACTTTCTGGAACTACAATATGACTTTTTGGAATTTTCCACGAATTTTTAAACCAAAAATCCAATTTTAACCCTAATTGATAATTTTCCCACTTTTAACTATAAAATACAAAAGGCAATTAAAAATAGTCTAAATTCGTTCTAAATTTTCTATTGACTACTGGAAGTGATACTACAATGAAATAAACTGGACTTAGGGCCGAAACTATTTTTTTACTCTTTTTAAGTAATTAATTTAATTTATGCAATAATAACACCTAATTACCGAAATTAATTAAAAATTACTTGCACTTCGTGAAAATTAACTTTCTTCAGATAAATAACAACCTTGAG
Organism: Cuscuta europaea; assembly: GCA_945859875.1. Lineage (NCBI taxonomy): Eukaryota > Viridiplantae > Streptophyta > Magnoliopsida > Solanales > Convolvulaceae > Cuscuta > Cuscuta europaea. The sequence goes on from CAMAPE010000006.1 coordinate 528,077, forward strand.
GCTAGTGAACAACTATATAATTAATTGGAATGAATTCAACATCAACAACTTTTTTATTTAATTTATGGAAGAAAATGCGAAATACTAGATAAATATTCTGGAAAAATTCGAAGAACAGATCGAGAAAACAAAGCTCAGATTCAGATTCTACTCGTTGAGAAGATGAAAATACATATAAAGAACTTACAATTTGAAGCTAAAATGAAGAAGATATGAAGATTTGAAGTTTCTCTCTCCCAAAAATCCTTGGAGCTGCGGAAATAGCTGAAGAACAGGACCTTTTTGAACTGAATTAAGGTTGGAAGAGGTGTGTTTTAGTTCAGCAAAAATCGGGGTATTTATAGCAAAAAAATCTGGTAGGCGACCAAACAGGCGGCCGCCTCTGGTCCTTGCCCGGCCGCCTTCCGTCACGTCACCGGCAGGACGTGACGCCGGTCAACTCGTCCGCCGCAGGCGGTCCGGCAGGCGGCCGCCTGCCGTTCCTGTCTGGCCGCCTGCCGTCAAATCCCACCGGCCGGTGGTTGTTTCGTCGCCTTGTGCCGCAGGCGGCCATCGAAGGCGGCCGCCTTCCGTCCAGTGTCGGCCGCCTTCCGTCCAGTGTCGGCCGCCTTCCGTTTTTCTCCGGTCCGGTCAAATTTGATCAAAATTGACTTTTTCAAAAGTTGGTAGGCGGCCTGGTAGGCGGCCAATCTGGGCGCCTATTAGGGCGCCTGTGAGGTTTTTTTGTCCGTCTTGCTCTGAATTTTGTGCTCTTCAACTTTCCCTTCTGGACCACTTTGAAATTCTGCTTCCTTTTTTCGGTATGATATCATTTGTTACTCGAATTGACGCATTTTGTGCTAAATTGACCCGAAATTTCATCAAACATATCATGGATGTGATTTTTACCTGATTTCACGAAACTTGAACCAAAATATATAAAACATGCCTTGTTTTTCTGTTTTTCAGTCCAAAATCATTTAAATTTGATAAGAAAAATAAGTACAAAAATGGACTTATCAATATCCTCACACTTAAGCGTTGCTTGTCCTCAAGCGACAAATTAGTTGCAAACACACTCAAAAAAGGTAAAACCTGACTGAATCATAATCGAATTGCTATTAAAGAAATAGAAACAAAAATCTCCCTTTTTATTGTCAATTTTTAAACATTTTAGAAAAATCACCCAAAATACAAGAATTTAAAATTATTATTAAAAAAAACTATTGATTATGTTAAACCACCAATCAATTCCTTATCCCAAGGTTTTCATTATTCTGATTTGGACATTTATCTTATTCACAAATTATTATTATATTTTTTTTTGTGTCTCTTTTCCACTCTTGTTGGCGGTGTTATCCCATGGTAGATGCATATTTCATTCTCACAGACTATGATTAACGAATGAAACAGAGCCCCTTTTCGGAGATGGAATTGTCCTATAACAATGAGTTTTGAAGAGATTTATTAATAAGTATATATATTTTTTTTGAATAAAATGAATGTCCAATTAAAACAAAATCGACCCCTTACATTCGCAACCAAAAACCCATAACAATTTCAAGTTTTCTAAAAATAATAATAAAAGTAAATTCTTATAATAAGGGTGATCCTCTAAGCTATTATGTGATTGATAACAATTGAGAGGTGAATGTTTCATATCAAAAATAGTAAAAAGATTGATCTAAAACAAGGTTTTAACATTTTGAGTGTAAAACGCAACCTCCTCACACTTGAGTTGGACCTCGCCCTCGAGGTCTGCACAAAGTTTAGAAATAAAGGCACATTTTTTTTTGGTTCTTTCCTCACACTTGAGTTTTGAAAAGATTTTGTGAAGAGGAATAATGAAAACAGGAATAAAAATGTTTTAAAAATTCTTACAGCATCCATAGCTAGTTTGTGAGAGCATTCAAGTCAAAAGAGCAGCGCAATGTCCAATCCTGAATAAACAAACAAACAAAAATAAATGTCAAGGAAGAAGCAAATCTAGGCATCGCCTGTGTCATCCCGTGATCCATGACTAGGCCGCAGCCACTCTCGTATCTCCTCAATATCCAGTCGCTGGGTCTCTAGCTGCTCCAGAATATCCCTGTTGGCTCCCTCCTGTGCCAGTCTATAATCTCTGAACTCTCCCAGGGCCGACGCATGTGCCTCTCGCATCTCCCGAAATGCTCTCTCCTGTGCACCCTGAAAATCTACGAATGAGGTCTGAAGACCCCTCATCGCGTCCATCATCGCACTCCAATCTGAGGCACTAGGCATGTCCGAGGCTGGCTCACCAGGTCTCCTGTGTGGTGGGGCTCGAGAAGAGCTACTCTGCTGTGTCGACTGCTCAATGCCCGGCAGCTCCTGAGTATTTCACTTCTTCTTGATCCTCATGTTCCCAAAGGATGAGGATCTAAGAATGCGAATGCTATCCTGTAGCGGGAGTAGATCTGGAATGTCTAGGTCAGGATAGAAAGACCGGACGAGAGTAGTGACGAAGGGCCCTGCCTGGATCGTGCGGCGAACACTCTTCCCCTGACTCCGGAAGAAACGAGCCAAGAGGACTGCCATATTCACCGGGGTGCGGTGAACCAGACTCCAAAAGAATAGGATGTCCTTTTTGGACAACCTGTTCGTGTTGTTAGGTCGTCCAAAAAAACCACAAGAGACTACAAAGGAGAGTATATACCAGTGAGTCTGCCTCCACCGGCTCGACTGGGGGTGCATGCGGAGGAACGGTCTGGTGTCTGTGGAGTGCCTGTGCCAGAACTCATCAATATCAAATGCCTCAGGTAAATGTGTCGAGAGAGCACAGAACTTGTCTGTCTGTGTATATGCAGGAGCATAGAGCCCAATCCTCCATCCGAGCTCAGCCACAGTGATGGAGTGCTCGATGCCCATGATAGTGAATCTCATCTGAGTCGCCAGCCTAATGACAGATCCTGTGTGCACAGTGTGGCCGTAGTGAGTGAAGCGTAGAGAGCATAGGAACTCCATCGTCAATGGGAAGCTGGCTCTCTCCTGTATGGCTAGAATCCCACGCCACAAGGAATCTCCTAGTAGAGCATCAATGTCGGCCCAGTATCCCCATTCCTCGAGCATCCTCTGATCCATGATCATGGGAGCTAGAAGAGTGCGGTACTGCCCCCACGTCTGGAAGCGTGTGCGGTCAGCATCAGTAGCGAATGGGATATCTGGTACATGCACTGGGTCATGCCTAGCCAGTGGTGGCTCCTGAAAGATGGGATCGTCGCTTCCTCCTCCAGACATCTGCAGAAAAAACAAAATAACATTTTTTTAAGGTTAGTTTTTTTTTTTTGCTTTTTTTTTTGGTTTGCCTCCCAATGAGCGCTTCTTTAACGTCACTAGCTTGACGATTGAGATAGAACTTTCTGCAATGCAAGTCAGTCGTGGAGCACTCATCATTAGTGCCTCCACCTTATCCTCCAGGTATGCCGTCAGATGGCGTAGACCTTCGAACTCTCGTGACCACCGAAATGTGACATAATCTTCAAAGAACACATCGTTCGAACATGAAATTAACACATATCCCGTATCACCCTCATTAGTAGAATCAACAAGTAATTCAAGATCAGGTGCCTCTGGTTTCTCTAACCGCTCAAATGGAGTTATCAAGGTAAAAGTAGCCTGACTAGAGGTTTCATACTCCTCATCTATGCCCTCAACATGAAAATCACAAAGTTTAGGCTCTGTGTCACTTTCTAAGAATGCATCCCAACTTCCTACCTCACTACCCCCACATATATTATCTAGGCAAACAGATCCTTGCCTAGAATAACTATGTTCATCATCCTTGAGTAGAGAGTCAAAGAAGGCGTAATCGGAGAATGTTTCCTCAATATCACATGTTTCATCAACTACTTGATCAGGCACTTGGGCTCGTGTAGGATCACCAGCTTTGTCAAGGTTATCTTTCAAGGACTCTTTAGGTGAGAAATCATCCATAGATGGTAGGGTAGGGTCGGTGTCACAAAGTGTCCCCTCATCTATGGTCTCTTCATAAACTCCCGTGGGCACTTCTAGATTGAGTTCTTCAGGACTAATTTCTATGAGGACAGGATCTAGCTCAGTAGCAATGAGAGACTCAAAAGAAATAGGGGTGCAAAGAGTTTCAACCGTCTCGCTCATAGCTACCGTAGTCTCCTCCTCAGATTTAGCACCTTCCTCGTATATCTCTTCTTGAAATTTGTGTTCATTATCATAAATGATTTGTTCACACAATTTCTTGATACTCTCGTCACGAGATGCTAGTTCAATCCTCGCGCTTTTTAATTCTTCCACAAACTCGAGCAAGGATGACTTTAATTTTTCGAGCTCGTGTTCAGGATAAGGTGAAATTCCAGAGTCAACCTCGTAGGAGTACTCGTTTGTGCCGGGGTAATGATTTTCCAGCCCTTCGTGGTAATTTTCATAATAATTAAAATTATCATGATTATTACCTTGATAGGAAAAATCATCATAGCATTCAAAATTTTGCCCTTGGTGGAAATAGTTATCTTGAAATTTGTGATCTCCATATCCCAAAGGTGGATTTTCGCACCATTGATTGTTATCCTCATAACCTTGCTCATAATATCCTTCATTTTGATTATTTTGGAAAACTTGTTGTTCATTATATGGATAGTGATATGGTGGATGAGAATGAAAGTGCTCGCTTGAGTAATCCATGAGAAAATCTCAAGCAAACACGTGAGAACAAAACAAAAAAAGAAATAGAAAGTCTCCCTAACTTGAATTCGCCCATGCTAAAATCAAAATCAAGAATTCACCGTGCCATTCCCCGGCAACGGCGCCATTTGATAACCGCTTTCGCGGCGTTGTAGTAAAACGGAGTCTAACCATTCGGTTTTTCCCCGAGTATCGTGTCTCTTGAGGAATGGCGGAGGAGTTTCTTGATTTTAAATTCAGTCACAGGTTATCGCAAATTATTGGAAGCTTTCCGAATTAAAACTTTTGATTGATTTTCTAAACTAGTTTTTGAAAATTAAAGTAATTAAATTATGCAAATCTAATGATGGCTCAAAAATAAACTAAATGAAAAATATTAAACTCTAAATGGATTGATCAAAGAAGGGCAATGAATTGAATAATTAGAAATGGATATATTCTTGGACCTAGTAATTAGGGGAATTAAAATAACAATTGGACTAATAATTTGTTTTCTCATAGACAAGAATAGAAATTACTTTCATTAATTTATCCTATTTCTAGGTTTCGTTAATGCATTAAAAAATGGTTGGCTTGAATTAAATTCTAATCTCATAGACAAGACAGAAATAATTCTCCAATATTTTAATTAATAAAAATAGCCAAATTCATTAACTAATTAAACTCATTATTTAAGCAATTTGAATTTATTTCTCATAGACAAGTTAGAAATAATTTTCCAAAATTTAATTAATGAAAATGGCTAACAATTATTAATTACTAATTCATCAATTTGAATAACTAGCCCAATTAATTAATTTTAACCCCTAATTTTCGGCTAACAAGTCAATCCATATTCTATTACTCAATTCATGCCCAAAACAATTTTAGCTACATAATATTATTTTTGCATTTAACAATATGGTAAATAAATTAACCATTAACAAGGAATTAAACATGTATAATAGCAAAAATTAATCAAAAATAGGATCTTGTCAAAATAAACTTTCTGGAACTACAATATGACTTTTTGGAATTTCCCACGAATTTTTAAACCAAAAATCAAATTTTAACCCTAATTGATAATTTTCCCACTTTTAACTATAAAATACAAAAGGCAATTAAAAATAGTCTAAATTCGTTCTAAATTTTCTATTGACTACTGGAAGTGATAATACAATGAAATAAACTGGACTTAGGGCCGAAACTATTTTTTTACTCTTTTAAGTAATTAATTTAATTTATGCAATAATAACACCTAATTACCGAAATTAATTAAAAATTACTTGCACTTCGTGAAAATTAACTTTCTTCAGATAAATAACAACCTTGAGGCTAGTGAACAACTATATAATTAATTGGAATGAATTCAACATCAACAACTATTTTATTTAACTTATGGAAGAAAATGCGAAATACTAGATAAATATTCTGGAAACATTCGAAGAACAGATCGAGAAAACAAAGCTCAGATTCAGATTCTACTCGTTGAGAAGATGAAAATACATATAAAGAACTTACAATTTGAAGCTAAAATGAAGAAGATATGAAGATTTGAAGTTTCTCTCTCCCAAAAATCCTTGGAGCTGCGGAAATAGCTGAAGAACATGACCTTTTTGAACTTAATTAGGGTTGGAAGAGGTGTGTTTTAGTTCAGCAAAAATCGGGGTATTTATAGCAAAAAATATCTGGTAGGCGGCCAAACAGGCGGCCGCCTCTGGTCCTGGCCCGGCCGCCTTCCGTCACGTCACCGACAGGACGTGACGCCGGTCAACTCGTCCGCCGCAGGCGGTCCGGCAGGCGGCCGCCTGCCGTTCCTGTCTGGCCGCCTGCCGTCAAATACCACCGGCCGGTGGTTGTTTCGTCGCCTTGTGCCGCAGGCGGCCATCGAAGGCGGCCGCCTTCCGTCCAGTGTCGGCCGCCTTTCGTTTTTCTCCGGTCCGGTCAAATTTGATCAAAATTGACTTTTCCAAAAGTTGGTAAGCGGCCTGGTAGGCGGCCAATCTGGGCGCCTATTTGGGCGCCTGTGAGGTTTTTTTGTCCGTCTTGTTCTGAATTTTGTGCTCTTCAATTTTCCCTTCTGGACCACTTTGAAATTCTGCTTCCTTTTTTCGGTATGATATCATTTGTTACTCGAATTGACGCATTTTGTGCTAAATTGACCCGAAATTTCATCAAACATATCATGGATGTGATTTTTACCTGATTTCACGAAACTTGAACCAAAATATATAAAACATGCCTTGTTTTTCTGTTTTTCAGTCCAAAATCACTTAAATTTGATAAGAAAAATAAGTACAAAAATGGACTTATCAAGGGGATTAAGACATGGGGATCCTATGTCCCCTCTCCTTTTTGTCCTATGCTTGGAATACCTGTCTAGATTAATGAACTTGAAAACCACCTCGGATTTTAACTACCACCCTAAATGTGGCAGCCTTAAGATTTCACATCTTGCATATGCTGATGATCTCATGTTATTTTGTAGAGGGGATACTTATTCTGTTAAGGTTTTGATAGATGCTCTAAATGAGTTTGGCAATGTCTCGAGATTAAGGGACAATTTTGAAAAATCAAACATTTTTTGGGGGGAGTTAGGGACCATGATCTCACGGCTATACTTGATTTGGTGGACTTCAAAGTTGGAGCTTTTCCGGTTAAATACCTTGGGATCCCCCTCTCCCCCCTAAAACTGGTTGTGGCCGAATATGCCCCACTCTTGGAGAAGTTTACAAATTATTTAAACTCTTGGAATACTAAAACCTTGTCTTATGTAGGTAGAACTGAGCTAATCAAATCTGTTATCCAGGGGGTGCATTCCTTTTGGTTACAGGTGTTCCCTATACCACAAGCCATCCTTGACAGAGTGGTCTCACTTTGTCGTATTTTCTTTTGGGGGTGCAAATTTTCCAAGGTAGCTTGGGCTGATATGTGCCTTCCAAAAGAGGAGGGGGCTTGGGCATTAGGCATACCAAAACATGGAATAATGCTCTTCTTTCGAAGACCTTGTGGGACATTCATCTTAAGCGTGATACTTTGTGGGTAAAGTGGATGCATGGGGTATATCTTAAGGGTAGAAGTGTGTGGGAATTCTCCCCACACACCAGGGACTCCCAACTTATGAAGAAGTTTGGGCAGATCCGAGACCTTCTTGTTTCTAAATTTGACTCTATTGGGAGCACAATTAATGCCCTCTCCAAGCTTGTTATTAATGGGAAATTGTGCTCCTCTAAAATCTATGACCTAATTAGAATCAAGAGCAACACACAGGTTTGGATGCCTTTCATTTGGAAAGCCTATATACCTCATAAATTTTCATTTATTGCTTGGCTTGCCTTCCGCAATCACCTAGCAACTTATGATAACCTTAGTAGGCTTGAGGTGATTAACATCTGCCCGTTTTGTAAGGGTGAATCGGAGACGGTAGCACACCTATACTTTGGTTGTCAATTTACAGGGCAGGTATGGAGCAAAGTGAGAGCATGGATTGGGATGCCTAGGCAGATGACTACCCTGGATAGCTCGGTGAAGTGGATCAAGAAGGACCATGCGGGTGCCGGAGTCAAAGCCAAAGCTGCCCGTATTGCATTTATCTACACCATATACTGGATATGGAGGGTGCAGAATGCAACCAGATTTGATGATGCCAAAGCTCATGAGGAGGAAGTTTTTGCTAGGATCCAATACATGGTGTATAAGATCCTTTATAGTATCTACCCTCATGAACTTATTATGTTTTGATTTGTAATGTGTGGTACGGCTCCTTGCCCTTTTGTCTGATTTGGGAATGATTGTATAGCCCACAGGTCATGGCATATCCCTCGTTGGGATAGCCCCATTTTTGCTCCCCTTTTTTGTGGATGTATTTGTACATAAACTCTTTGGATAATATATAATTACCCTTTATCCAAAAAAATAAAACACCCAAATGGGTCTAATGTACCACGAACGTGGAATGTACATCACTTGGTGAAATTTTATCAATAATACGAGGACGGCGAAGCCGGCAAAACCCTCGCCTTCCCACGGGTTATTGATCGATTACCACCCTCGGCCTCGAGCCACTTATCAATAAGAAGTTGAATTCTACTTGCTTTTTTCTAAAATGTTAAAGGAAAAGATACTATATTACATCGACCCCTAAGAGCGAGACGCTCAGGAAAGACCGACAGAGCACATCGTTTCGACCCCTTAGAGCGAGACGCTCAGGTAAGGCCGAGGATGTCCCGGGGACGATGGGCCCACAAATGGCCAACGTCTTGAAATGGGAAGCTCACTGCGTCATCCACTCGCGAAATCGCAGGACGATAGGTCTGAAATCATGGCCGAGGTGACAAAAATCCCCAAACTCGGGGTTGAGGAACGGCAGCCATCTGTAACCGACCAAAAGCCTTAGCTTGCGTCATAAATAGACGACGGGACCTCCCCGAGATCATAGGACGATCCAGTAAGACTCCTTACCGGCCAAGGGAACAACAACCCCATTGGCCGAAGCCTGAAAGAAGGATACCCACTCCTCGCTCAAAGAAGTAAAGAGGAAGAAAATAAAAGAGGGGCAGCCGAAGGACCGTGCACTCACCGGCCTAAAGCGAAATCCCTAAAAATAAAAGAGGGAAGCCGATGGACCGTGCACTTGCCAGCCCTGTGCCATAAAAATAAAATCCCCGAAATTTGACAAGTACATATCAGTTAAACAATAAAGGACATGCAGTATGGACGAAGCATTCATGCACAAACTACCCCCAAAAAAAAGAAAAACACATGGAAAAAAGTTCCAAGGCAAACTCTTTTGGCCGGTGAGGGTACGAGGTAGTCGGCACGAAATCAAGTGGTTCGTGGGAAACTCCCTCAGCCGACCAAAGGGCGGAACCATTCTTCGACCACTCCCAAAGGAAGTAACTACCTAAGTCTCTGTTGGACACTTAGAAAAATTTCAAGGTACATGGAGAAAATTCCCAAGTGGCATCGAGAGCGGCCGAAAAGAGTCCCAAGGCCGAAAGTAACCACCTAGTTTCCTTTGGCTGAAAGTGGGAAAAAACTCCCATCAGCCGAACAAGGGCCAACAACCCTCATCGTCTACATCGGGGTGAAGCAACTACCTACTCTAAGCTAAACACTTAAAAATATTTCCAAAGTATGAGATAACCAACAAGCAGTACGAGGACGAGGAGGACATCACTCCCTCAGCCGAGCAAAGGGGGAAACCCTTCATCGGCCACGACCACAGAAAGAAACTACTTGAACTTTAGTTTGACACTTAGAAGAATTCGAAAGTAAGAACAAAAAAAAAGGGGGGAGTGATCAAGACGAAGAAGGCCTAAAAGCCAAAAGCAGCGGCTAAACACTTCCATTCATTTAAATTCACATTACAGGAGGAGGGCACAACGGCCTTTACATACACATGCACTATGGCCGTTACAATTTAACAAAAAAGAAATATCAGGCTTCTCCCGCACCGGCTTCTGGAACAGGTGTGCTAACGACATCATCGGCCTGGGAAGAAGCCGAGTCCAAGAACACCTCATCATCGTCCCAATCCTCCTCGCCGACGCTAGAGCTTAGGATGGGGGCTTGCCTCTCCTCTGCCGGGAGCTTGGCCTCCTCCTCCGGATCCTTCATCTTAAGAGGCAGCTTCAACTTGTGAGCGAACTTCTTGTTTAGCTTCAACTCTTGGCATCTTCGGCACAGCCTCCTGTAGATAAGCCGTTGCATCCGCTGCTGGCCCATGTCGTAGTAAATTGACATCTCCCTTTCGAAGTACTCCCGGCCGGCAGGAGATTTCTGACCCCAGTCTTCGAGCCTGGCCGCTACTAGCTCATAACACCATGACCGATGCTCCTCAGCCTTCCAGCCGTCGGCCATAAACTTCTCAATAGCGGCATCGGCGGCCTTCTCAGCCTCAGCTTTGACCTTCTCAGCCTCGTCAGCACGAAGGCGGTCAGCCTCACGGGCCTCCTTCTCACCAGCGAACTTGGCCAGGGCATCATCCCTATCAGCAGCCACTTGGCGGTAGGCTGCATCGGCCTCATCGATCCTCTTCTTCAGAGCCTCCACCTGGATCCGTAGCCGATCTAGGTAGATCATGGCTTCCTCGGCCGAGGCAGCCTTCTGCTCGGCCTCTTTCAGCCGAGCAATTTCTTACTGCTGCCTCTTGTGGCTCTCCATCAGCATGAAGCCCCCCTACAGAAACGAAATGGTTAGGACGATGATGACAACTACAGTGACAAGAAAGAGACGAAAGTAACAGAGTATGCAGGGATCTTACTTGGACGACGAGGTCCATTCCGCTGTCATAGATCTTGACGTCGCCGAGCTTGTCAAGATAAGCCCAGTCCTCGATGGGGACGACCTGCAAAATCACGTCGTGGCCGTCAACAACCTCGTTGAAGACGCCCCCCTTCACGGGGTACTCAACCTCCAATTTGTAGGTCCCCGTGACCATCTCCTTGCCAGATCGCTTCTTCCGGGAGTCTTGGCCGACGGGGGAGGCTGAGAGACAGCAGTGGATGAAGGGCCGAAAGTCAAATCCACCAAGGCAGTAGCATTGGAGCCCCGACGTCTCTAACTGGAACAGTCATGGCGCCGACGTCAGCATCGGCCAGGGGAGAAGCCCTCTTTGTCTTCTTGGCAGGCTGCATGTCGACCTCAGTCAGCTTCTTCTGGCCTTCGTCGGCCTGCCGTTTCTTCTTCGGCTGGGTGGGTGGTTTTGACGTCTGAGTAGCGCTCGGCTGTGCTCTGGCCTCTACGGCCTGCTTCACAGCATCCGTTGCGGCCTGTTCGACGGCCACCTTCGCCTTCGCCCTAATCATGACAGATCGGCGATCCATGACAAAGTCTGCACAAAAGAAAACAAACATTAGCAAAGCACACAAAAGAAAATGGGATCAAGTATTTTTGGGAAGGCATTACCATCGGCTTCGGCAGGCACACCCAAATCCGGGCCATCAGCTTCCTCAAAAGTGGTAGTCATCTTCGGCCAAATTTCGACGTCATCCTCTGTGTCCCCATAGACGAAGTATCTCACGAAGCCGAGGGCATCCATCTTATACTTCGTGATGTACTCCTTCACGCTCCTCGGCCCCCCTTCCAAGAACGCCACCACCTGAGCGTCCAAAATTGAACTCTTTGGAAACTTCGCCACCTGAGCCGATGGAAGGAAACTCGGTCCCACCCTCGTCCAGAGACACGAAGATGAATTTACTTTTCCATCCATGGATGGACGTCGGAAGTTCAGAGAAGGACCTCATGTTCTTCACCTGCTGCAGATTGGCATAGCCGACACAGTTCTGGTGGCTACCCCGGCCTATCTGATACGGGTTCATGAAGAGAGACGTTGTCGGCTTGAAATCTAACTCGGCACAACGAAGGAGGAAGTTGATGATCAACGAATAGCTGTTGGGGTTAGCAGGGCCGGAGGAAGCTCCACCATGTCCAAATATACCGTAATGAACGGATGAAGGGGGAACCTGAGCCCCTTGGCAAAACTCATGGGGTACACCCCAAAATAGCCCGGTGGTGGATTAAGTATGTGGTTTGTCGGCTTAGGCGTCCTAACCCTACCAAACGGTCCCACGTACATTTGGGCTACCAGGTACTCGGCCGCGTAGCTCTGCGGCCTGATGATACGAACGTTGGTGAGATCCAAGAAGGAGAAAGCATGACCCTTTTTCGCCCGACGCCTTCTCTTCGGGGCGGTCCCCTTGACGGCAGACACGGGTTTTGGGCACAGAATAGTAGCCGACGTAGATGCTCTGTCCACGGCATGAGAGACCCCTACGTCCTCACCTTCAGAAGACGAGGTGACCTCCTCGTCCTGGTTCTCCTCACCCTCTTGCTCCCCTGACTTGAAGGAGCTCAAATCATCTATCTCCTGGCAACACTCCTCCACCACTCGGTAGTCAAGGGATTTGACAGAGGCCTCGTCGTCATACGGGTAGTACTCTTCATCCAGGGTCTTCATCTTAACAGCTAACGGAGCCCTAAAGGGAACTACTTTGAATCTAAGGTTGGTTTTTTACTAACACTAGATCAACGCCTAGGGAAGCAAAGTATATAAAAAAGAGGAGAAAAGTTTGATGAACTGACCTTTGAAGTTTTGAAGTTTTGAAGAACACTCGAACAAACCTTTATCTCTCTACAAATTTGGGCAGCGCTTCGTTACCTCAGAATGCAATAGGGAGTTCCTTCGGAAGGAGGGGGTATTTATAGACCTCCTTCCAACGGTCACTACACATGGCACTCCCCCATTAGCCACATCAACGGCCACCACTCCCAAGGCCCAATGAGCTGCCACTGGTTCAAAAGATGGGTCAGGCCCACTTCCATCAGTACCAGTCCATTGCCAACGTACCAGCAGTCAGCGTCCATAACGGCCAAAGCATTCAACGGCCACACCAAGAAGAAATATCTGACTCCACAGGGCACGACTACATCGGCCCTAGCATCCAATAATCATTCCAACGGCTGGTCACACCACAAAGTGTGCCCATATCGGCTTAAACACACTACCAACAACGGGGCCCCTTCAACGGCCACAACAGCAAAGCAAAGGACAATCCAACAGCCATCGGCCTTGTATAAAACCCTGATGATAACTTCTTGAAAGCGACCTGCGTCCAAGGGTTCTCCCATAGGGTTACCTTGGTCAGGAATCGCCAAGGGATTGGACTCAAGGGAATACAAAGATCCCGCTTCGACCTAGGGTTACACCTTACTCCTTCACCCCTCGCTCACTCTTCGGCCTGAAGTAGTGGGGGACTGGGGGACTACAACGGCCTCCAAAATGAAAGCAAGGACAAAACTAAAAAGCCAAAAAATAACACAAGTCCACAAGTACAGCAACAGTATGCCATATATGCACCATAATGGTGCACCCTCGGCCGCAACAAAGTCAGCAAACAAAGAAGTATAATTCCTTCCAAAATGTGACGCGTATCGTCCCTTGACGGGCGCCACTCAACGGCTCTAAGATCACATACTCCACTCTCGGCCAAGATGAGAAAACGGGAACACAACGTCCTCAGGTCATCGTCGTCCATAAGATCAAAATACGCACTCCTTCTGAGTCAGCGCCGCTATCGTCCTCAAAGATGGGCGCCAAGCTACGGATATCACCGCTTCAGCCTGAAGCACGAAAGCAATCATGAGGCCTCCTCGGCCAAGTCACCAAAAGCAACCGCCAATGACCAGAAAGAAGAATCATCACCTGCATCGGCTATTCAAATCAAGAGCACATATCGGCCACTGAGCCAGGACACTCGTCGTCCTCAAACAAGCAAACTCACCCCATCAGAGGAACATCAGTCTTCTTCGTCCACACTGAAGAGCATACAACGGCCAACACGAAGAACCAAAACAGGAAATGACCACAACGGCTAGAAGACATCAAGACTATGGAATCTACTCTCCCTCACTTCGTCTACATCTCAGCTCAGAGAGTGGGGGACTTCTGAAGGAGTATATGGGTCGAGACCCAGGACCCACATACTCAGAAGAACGAAAGGCACAACTGTCACCCAGTGGGGCCTCCGTCGGCCAGATGGCCCTCTATTGGCCAGAAAGACATCAACTCAGAACATGGTCCAGAATCAGGAGAACCGGGTGTCCCCATCGGCCGGGTCTCCATCGGCCATGGCTCCGTCGGCCAGACCCTTGTCGGCCACAGAGAGCTTCCAGAACCGGACTCAACACTTAATTACTTCTACATATTTTGTACTCAGCCCAATAGTGGCCCAATTGTAAACTGGCCTCCCAAGCCCAAGACTTGGGAGCCCAACCCTAATTTCCTCTATAAATACTCCCCTTGGGAGTAGTTGTAGGGGGTTCACAAATCATTAATATCAAGCATTTATAACACTTCTCTCTTTAGCTCTCACTTCTCTCTAGGAGTTAGTACTCCATCAAATTATAAAATATTTTAGATATTAATATTTTAGAGATCATGATAGTCAATTGCATGCTTCTGATACTCAATAGAAGAGATTTGATGTTCAATGAAAATGTGTTGATGCTCAACTAACAAAGTTTATGATTTTCATACCATTGCTCATTTGGTAATTTATGTATGCTCATTTAGTACTGGTGTTATGCTCATTTTAAAATGTAAAATCAACGCATACTTCAAAAGTATCATATTACATAAGATTTATGTAGGAGTTAATTATATATACTAGAGGAGGTTTGATGTTCAATGAAAATGTTTTAATATTTTAATGCTCATTTTGTAAGTTACGTATACTCAACATAATAGGTTTGTTGCTCATTAAAAGTTCATTAATGCTCATTCACCAGAAATCGTGATTTTCATGTCAATAGCGGAGGATTGATGCTCAATTAAAATGTCGTGATGTTCAGCTAACAAACCTTACGTTTTTCATATCAATGTTCACTTTGTAAGTTATATATGCTCATTTGGTACTGATGTTATACTCATTTTTTAATTGTTATATCAATGCATATTTCAAAAGTATCATATTAAATCAGACTCGCATAATGAAATTAATTGGAGTGTATTATAGATATAATTGAATAAGTTTTTATAAAAGAAAAAATAAGAAAAAGAAAAAAAAACAGAAGATATGAAGCAGGGATTGTGATAATCATTGTTATTCTCTTAAATACTCAATAAAATAGGTCTGGCGCTCATTAAAAGTACAATATTGCTCATTTAGTGGAAGCCGTGATTTTTTGCTTAAATTACAAAAATGCCACCGAATTCTTTTTGGCATGTATCAGCTATTGGGCTATCTTCCTTAGTTGGGTCGGGTGTACATACACCCGGATGTACCATATAGGCACTGCCCCCCATGTGGCTATTTATACCGCTTACACGTCCATTTACACGCCAATTATATTTTTCGTGCACAAACCTTTCGAGTCATAAACAATATCTTGTTTACTAACATGAAAATAATTGTTTGTGCATGGACAAAATACACTTGGCTTAACATAGACAAAATAATTGTCTATACATGTAACATTTTATATTTTATATCCTTGCAATAGTGAAAAATTCCAATTTGAAGCATATTTAGTTTTCTATCTTTTTTTTTACCCGAGGGCATCAGGGAGGGGGGTTTGGGGGGTATGGGATAAACTAGGATCAATCTCACTCCATTGAGAATTGAACCCGGGACCTCCCATAAGGGAGAGTGAGTCGGCAACCAGATGAGTTGGATTGCTTCCTCTTTTAAGCATATTTAGTTTTTACTTGAGTTATGAGATACTCCACATCATATTTTCTTCTTATCTACTTTCATCCTTTCACATTTATCCATTTTAACTTTTATTTATTTCAAAATCAGTCGGAATCTCTCACTCAATCCATCGTATGAGGAAATCAACTGGGACAGAATCCAAGTCGAAAACTCATGTTGGAAGCTTCACTATCTCGAAAATAGCCTTTTGAGATAAACTTAGCCATTAAGATGTTTATATGTTATTACTATGTATTGTTAATTCATTCTTCCATATCTTGTTTATGTTTTGATTATGTTTGGAAAGAGCATTTATATGGAAATATGCCTGATGGCCCCAATGGCGATGGAACTGACAACGCATTCAACACCTCGTTTGGTGAAATAGAAGCAGAAAAACATATCTTTGTGTCGTGTTTGTATATCTGGATCAAACCATCACCAATGAGGTCAATGTCAAAACATACCCCTAATTTTCGTAATGATTTCACTAGACGGCATTACACAAGTATGAATGTGTTTCACACTTTCAATATGTGTGCGCTTACATTTTTCGCTCTTTACCCTAATCGCTTAAAATTTTCATCTACATTGATATTCTGAATATCTATATATATGATGTCTAAAATCTATTTATGAATTATATATGTGTAATAGTTATGAAAGTACAAATGTTTTGTTGGAAAAATGTGTTAAAAATTACATTAAATGGTCAATTTGGGGCAATTATTTGAGTGTGGTCCACTTATGATTTGGGTCGGGTCAAAGTGGTTTCGGATTGTCCTTGTTAAGGGCTACAATTCGATATATGGTACGCTCAAAACGGATAACGGGTGAATGAGAAATTGATTTTTGAAGTTGACTCGTTGAAATGGAAAAACTGGGAAAATGATGGGTTCTAAGTGTGTTTTATACCACACCAGAAAACTCAACGGATTTGCACCCCCTTATAAAGGGAAGCCTCTTTTAAGGAGTTAAGATTCCTAAAGGTAAAGAGCGACTCATGTGTGGGGGCGGCGACCTGCGGATACGAATGTCGTCCGAAAAATCTATGATTCAAAAATACGATTTAATTTTTGTTTCTTCCCTTAAACGTTCCTTTATTTTCTCCAGGCTGGCAGAATTGCTCCATTTCTGTCCGGACTAGAAGAGGTTCTGTTCTCAACAGAACCGCTCCGCTTCTCTTCGGTTCAACAGAAACCCTCGAGGTATTCTGTCCGCAACAAAAGGGCTCAACAGAAACCCTCGAGGTCTTCTGGTCGCAACAGAACGCTTGAGGTATTCTGGTCGCAACAGAAGGGCTCAAGGTCTTCTGGTCCGTTACAGCAATAAATGCCCAACGTTCTTCTCTTTTAATGTTGCGTTAAATGGATAGTTTATGGACGATTCAATGCCCAACGGACTGGTCATTGATGTCCAACGGACTGGTCATTGATGTCCAACGTTCATGTCCAATAACACTACATTTAACACACAACAAATCCTCTTATAAATAGTTGGCAGGTGCTTTGCAACAAACACACAGTTTTACACGTTCACAAGCAACCATACACACGTTTTAGCTCTGAAAAACACCTGCAGCTCTCCGAAAAATTCCTAAGTGTTTCTCCTTTGTCCCCGTTCGCCGGAACTCTCGTTTGTGTGCTCAAACGTTAGTTCGTTAGCCATCATATCCTGGGAAACGGTCGTTGCAACGCTCCTAGCACCGTGGGAGGCGACGAATACTTTTTAAGGACATCATGCGTAGCATGAGCTCTGGCTAAACTCTGTCCCATCTCTTTTTCTGTTTTTCTTTGGCTATTTAATTAATTAATTATTCTTATTAATTAATATTTCTTCATTTTTCCGTGACACACCCAACATGTTTCACATTTTTTACTTTACTAGTATCATGCATGAATCTTTGTGAGTGAAATAATAAGGCATATAAAGTTTCTTAACTTTTTCACATTTTTTATTCATAAATATTTTTTATTTATATATTAGATATATCTAAAATTTAGAGTACTATCATTGCTAAAACTTTCTACTATTACTTATTGTGGATTCTTACCTCCTAAAGATGAGGGAAGTGGTTTTACTTAGGTAGAACAGAAGAAAGAAAAACTTAAACACGCTCAAAGAAAGAAACAATACGCCATCGTAACCGCTGACCTCATCCTTTCACCTATTGTGATCTCTTTCTCCTTTTTCTAACTTTTTATTCCTCCCTTTTCTCTTTCTCTTTTTCCATCAAAATACTAAAAGTTTAATTGTGATTTTACTTTTTTATTCAACTTAAATTACAAATGAATTTACTTTTTTTTAATCAATTCATAAACATTCTAACCGCTGACCTCATCCTTGCACCTATTGTGATCTCTTGGATGAGGAATGGAGAAAGACTCGCCCATTCACCGACCCAACAATTGAGGTAATGTGTCATAGTGATTCAAAGATCATTGTGTCCTACCCCCTCCTTTCTTCGATGTCCACCTTGTGCATTAGAGATCGACATCGATTTCCCCGTTAATCCATCCTTGAGGGTATATTTGATATGGATTGGGCTCTTGTCATGCAAGAAGACACCCATTGGCCATTACTACATGGTAGGTTTCTTGGTGAAGTGCAAGAATGTCGATGTCCTGATATATGTATACCATCTCTAAGAGTGAAAGGAGATATTCTTTGAACTTCGCGATGATCTCTTAGTCACTAAATTGGGGGGATCTTCACAAAGGTCCCATTTTACACAAGGAGTGGAAGGGAAGTTCATCGTCATCTCCATTGTGCTCAAGAATCCATTCACCTCGATCGGGAAGTGTATGCACAAACCTCTGCTGATGTTATTATGGCTCAGTAGTCCCAAGCTCTAGTTGCGTTAGATCTTGAAGATCAAACACTACCTAACCGATGAGAAGTGTGATATCCTCGACTATATCCAATTTGAGGATGATGTCTGATGTGCGAATGAGGAATCTAGAGATGAGGATTATGAGAGTGTTATTGCTGAGAGGTGCTCATATGCATACATGTATCATGTGTGAGGAATGAAGGGCTCTGATAATGTTGAAGTTGCGGACGACATCGAGAAGCTTTGAGTTGTTGATCGTAATCTCGTCGACCTGGTCACAACCCATAGTGAATCTGGGAAGTAACATGCTTGGATGGTTGGAGTAGGGATTGAGATGGAAAAAAGAGGAGTATAAAGGAGAACCTGAGAGGTTACCGGAGACTCCAGATAATTGAAAGATGATAAACTAGTGACATTGGTAGGTTATTCTATCGTGATAAGGACGAAATTGAGATCCGGTTTTGTTGTTGTCATCATCTCGTCACTCCTCCGATTAATTTTTGAATTCAAAGCTATGGTTGCCACTAATTGCACTTGAGATATAAGAAGATCATTTTGTCTCTAGATGCATGAGATCGGCCTTTGTGCCATTTCACATCACATTTCTTCTTTTACGGGCTCCAAATATTTATGAAACTTTGTCATCATGTTGTTGCTCGTTCCTTCCACGGAGAATGGATTTCTTGCACAATTTCCCATAGACGGCACCAAATTTTTTCAACTATAAATTGGCTTTATAATTTATTGTATGAGAGATATGATTTTGTCAACGTGTAAGAGATATTATGAGAATAATATGAATTTAATAATATATTGAATATGAATTGCAATCGCAAGCTAAAAAGTTTGATAGAAAATTTGTATAGCAATACAGTTCGTGTGTCCCCTTTTATGATCAATCTACATATTTATACACTTCCTTTCATCCTCTGTTATTTGTTTGTGAGCTATCGGCTAATACTCCCGAAGCCGTCGAAATAAGGAGTCCGTTACTCCCATTTATCCTTTGCTGACTCTATCTTTTTTGGACCAGGTATTCCATCGTTATCCGCTCAAATGCAACTTTGGACCGAATAATAAAGTGGTTAAATAGCCATGAGCCTAACTTGTTTAACTTACTCATCCAACATCAAGTCCAATCAACCCGAGGCCCGACAGTACGTTTCCAACGCTAGCTGCTCCACTAGCAAAGGTTATTGATGATCGGTTCTAGAATATTGAGGGCTTATGATGACGGTCCATGCTATTACTACAATCCAAAAGACTATCGATGGTCCACCTATGAAGGACTAGAGAGGTGGAAGGGCTGCATCATAATTGTCGATGGTTTTCAGTTGGCAAACTTTTGCCTACACTAAACGGAAAGCTGACTGGCATGTCTTTCTGTGTCCAAATCGCTGATGTCTGAGTTGTTGACTTTAGTGCATGGAGGGACCATATGGTATCTTGAAGGGTATTATTGGATACACAGAGGATGATGTGGTGTCTTCGGACTCCATTGGTGATACAAGATCAAGCATATTTGATCCAAAAGCTAGCATTGCTTTGAATGGGAACTTTTTAAACTTTATATCTTGGCACGACAATATGAATGGGGTAGAATAATCGTGTTTTTAAATTGATTCGTCACATGGAATCTGCCTGAGCTATAGCATATAACTATTAGTATCATATCAAACAGGATAGATGCAGAGCATCATACTTTTTTGAATAATAATACCTTTGTGTTTTAAAATTTGTTACATTTTCCTTTTTGGGATGTATTTAAGAGGCAGTGTTGGAAAAAAACTCCGGAATTTCCCGCTTCGTGAAGTTAAGATAGGCACTTAGGAATTAAGGTAGTAATGGGAGCACACGATTTAAATTCTCCAATATGGAGATTCTTCCACTATACAAAAGAATAGTAGGATTTACAAGAATGTTACAAAATTGTCTCACTCAATGGTGGCTCACTCAAGGTTGAGGATATGACCTTCCCAAGCTAACTCTCTTCTCTCTCAAAGAGGCTCTCTAACTCTCTAGCTTTCTCACTCTAGGAAGTGGATTCTCTCTTGCTAGGATTGCTAGGATTAGGATTGGGATAGTTAGGAATGGAGGCTCCTACTCCTATTTATACTACTCCACCTCCATAATGAGTGGTGGAGAATATTTCTCTAGAATGATCTACATGACTACCTATTCTAGAGAATTTCAAGGAATCTCTACACCTCTCCATTCTTTTCCATATGCTTCCATACTCTTCCATAAGCTTCCGGAAGGTTCCACACATCTCTAGAATATTCCAGAGGATTCCACATTATTCCGCAAGCTTCTAGAGAGTTCTAGACTTCTCTAGGATTCTCCGCAACGTTCTAGAAAATTCTATACTTCTCTAGAAAGCTCTAGAATTTTCTAGAACCTCTCCAATTAAGTAGGGATCCCAACAAATCTCCCCCTCCCAACTTAATTGGGGGGTTGTAGCAAACCTGCACCTTGACAACAATCTTCGAACTTCTTTGTCGGTATAACCTTGGTCATTATGTCTGACCAGTTCTCGTCTGTGTGAACCTTGTCAAGATGCAATTTCTTTTCTTCGAGGACTTCTCGGATCCAATGATACCTTGTATCAATGTGCTTCGTGTGGGAATGAAATGTTGAGTTCTTCACCAAGTAAATTGCACTTTGATTGTCGCACTTCAACACGTACCTTTCTTGATCTATTCCCAGCTCGAGCAACATGTTCTTCATCCACAGCATCTCCTTGCAAGCTTCAGTAGCTGCGATGTACTCTGCTTCTGTGGTGGATAATGCAACACACTTTTGCAGCTTTGATTGCCAGGAAACAGCTCCCCCTGCAAAAGTAGTTAGGTATCCCGATGTTGATTTTCTTGAATCAATATCACCGGCCAAGTCTGCATCTGTGTATCCTTCTAACACAGGTTTTCCTTTTCCAAAGCATAAACATCTTTTGGAAGTTCCACGTAAATACCGGAGGATCCATTTGACCGCTACCCAATGTTCACTCCCAGGGTTGGCCAATAAACGACTAACGACTCCAACTGCATAGGCGATATCTGGTCTTGTGCATATCATTGCATACATGAGACTGCCTACTACAGATGAGTATGGAATCTTCTTCATTTCCTCCTTTTCTTTCTCACTTGTGGGACTTTGCTTCGAACTCAACCTGAAGTGTCCAACAAGTGGTGTGTTTACCGGCTTTGATTTGTTCATGTTGAACCGTTCCAACACTTTCTCAATGTACCTCTCTTGGGATAGCCACAACAGTCTCTTCGATCTATCACGAGTTATTCTCATCCCAAGGATTTGTTTAGCCGGTCCCAAATCTTTCATGGCGAAGCTCTTGCTTAGATCTTTCTTCAAAGCATCTATCTTTACGCGATCTTGTCCAACAATCAACATATCATCAACATAGAGTAGAAGTATGAGAAAGTCGCCACTTGCATACCTCTTTATGAAGACACAATGATCGCTCTTTGTCTTTGTAAAATCATGCTCTGCCATGAAGGACTCAAACTTCTTGTACCACTGTCTCGGTGCTTGTTTGAGGCCATATAGACTCTTCATGAGGCGACATACTAGGTTTTCCTTGCCCGAAACTGTGAACCCCTCAGGCTGCTCCATGTAGATCTCTTCCTCTAGGTCGCCGTGAAGGAATGCTGTCTTGACATCGAGTTGTTCAATCTCCAAATCTTGCGCCGCTGCTAGGCCAAGAACAACTCGGATGGATGACATCTTTACCACAGGAGAGAATATTTCCTCAAAGTCGATGCCTTTTTCTTGACCGAATCCTTTGAAAACCAATCGAGCTTTGTAACGAGGCTTTGAGCTATTGTCTTCAGTCTTGATTCGATACAGCCATTTATTCTTCAAGGCTCTTCTCCCTTTTGGCAGCTCCACAAGTTCATAAGTGTGATTCTCATGCAAGGATTGCATCTCTTCTTGCATGGCTCTTCTCCACTCTTCCTTATGAACATCACAGATTGCTTCTTTATAGCTTTGTGGCTCCCCCTCATCCGTGAGCATCACGTACTCCTCGGTGTTGTACCGAGTGGATGGTCTTCTCTCCTTGAGGATCGCCTCGGCTCTGGTGCTGGCAGAGAACTAGATTGAGGATCTTCCTGAGTTGGTTCATCATGAGTCTCCTGGTTTCTTTGCTCTAACACAGGCTCATGGTCTTCAACATTATTGTCTTGATGTGGATCAGTATCCTCACATCGAACTTGCGTAGGTCCGGTGCTCCTGCTGCTTCTCAATCTTGGCTTCTCCGAAGTTTTAATGTCTTCAATTGTTTGGTATTCGAAGAACACCACATCTGTGCTACGAACAACCTTCTTATTGATTGGATCCCATAGCCGATAGCCGAATTCATCCTTGGGTGAGCGAAGGTATATGCACTCCTTCGTCTTTGCGTCGAGCTTAGCTCACTCGTCTTTGGGGATGTGAACAAATGCTCTGCACCCGAACACCTTAAGATGATTGTATGAAGCCTTTTTGCCCGTCCATACTTCCTCTAGGATGGCGCCGTTCAAAGGAACCGATGGTGTGAGGTTGACGATGTCAACTACGGCCATCATAGCTTCTCCCCAAAATAATTTGGGTAACTTAGCCTGAGAGAGCACACAACGGACTCTTTCTTCAATAGTTCTATTCATTCTCTCAAGTAGCCCATTCAATTGTGGTGTCTTGGGTGGTGTCTTCTCTAGCCTAATGCCATATTTCTTGCAATAGGCTTC
This sequence comes from Cuscuta europaea, assembly GCA_945859875.1. Classification (NCBI taxonomy): domain Eukaryota; kingdom Viridiplantae; phylum Streptophyta; class Magnoliopsida; order Solanales; family Convolvulaceae; genus Cuscuta; species Cuscuta europaea. The sequence continues at coordinate 551,473 of CAMAPE010000006.1, forward strand.
AAAGGGACCTCTATACTCACCTCCATTGTCAGATCGTACACACTTTATCTTCCTTCCTGTCTCACGTTCTACAAGAGCGTGGAATTCCTTGAAAGCGTCAAGTACTTGATCCTTTGATTTTAACAGGTGCAACCATACCTTCCTTGAATGATCATCAATGAAGGTCACAAAGTACAACGCACCACCAATAGATCTCTCGGACATTGAGCACACATCGGTGTGTACAAGGTCGAGGATGTTCTTTCTCCTTGTGGGCAGAGAAGATCTTTGGAAAGCAACCCTTTGTTGTTTTCCAGCTAAACAGTGTGCACAAGGATCAAGTGACTTACCTTTCACGTCCGGGAGGAGTTGTTTCCGAGCAAGTATGTGAAGGCCCTTCTCACTGATGTGACCAAGTCGTTTATGCCATACTTCCATGTCATCAGTGGTTATATTTACCTCTCCTTTGCAGAGCTTAGCTTGCATCACATACAACGATCCTTCCTTCTTTCCTCTAGCCATGACTAGACTTCCTTTGGTGAGCTTCCATTTTCCTTCACCAAAGTAATTCATCAGACCAGCATCATCTAACTTTCCAGCGGAGATAAGATTGAGGCGCATGGCCGGGACATGCCTCACATCTTTGAGAACAAGCTTGCATCCGGTGCTAGTTGTCAAGACGATGTCTCCTATCCCAACGATCTTGCTCCTATCTTGGTTTCCCATTTGAACCGTACCGAAGTCACCACTTTGGTAGGATGAGAAGAAACTTCCATGGGGAGTGACATGGAACGAAGCACCAGAATCGATAATCCAGGAACTATCATCACAAGCAATGTTTAGGATATTACCTTCTCCAACGAGATATAGCAGATCTTCTTTTGCGACTACGGCAGTGGTACTCTTCTCTTCTTGCTTCTTCGTTGGGGTGACTTGGTCTGGTTTGACGTTACCGGCCTTCTGGTCTCTCTTGAAGGATTGACACTCCATTTTCCTGTGGCCCATTCTTCCACAGTAGTAGCATGTGATCTTCGAGCGTGACTTGGACCTACCTCGAGATTGTTGCGGATCTCAGCTTTTACTGCGTCCACGAGTCTCATTCCTACCCCGGTTCTCAATAACATTAGCCTCAGGATGCATAGACTCACCTCGTTCCATTCTCCTTGATTCTTCGCCAAGAAGACTATCACTGACGATGTCCATGGTTAGCTTTCCTTCCGGAGCTGAGTTACTAAGTGTAACCACGAGTGTGTCCCAACTTTCTGGCAAGGAACTAAGGAGTAGAAGGGCTTGCAACTCGTCATCAATCTTCATCTCGATTTTTGTTAGTTGATTTACGAGCCCCTTGAAGTTATTCAAGTGTTCAATCATACTTTGACCATCCTTATACTCCAATTTCACCAACCGTCGAACTAAATTGGCTTTATTACGAGGTGTCTTCTTTTGAATCATGGACTCAAGTTTTGTCCATAATTCATAAGCATTCGTGTAAGTGGACACATGCTCGAATAGGGATTTGTCAATGTACTTACGGATCATAGCAACGGCTTTCCGATTCAGTAGCTCCCATTGAGCGTCACTCTTGCCTTCCACCTTCTCTATGTAGATGATGGGCTCATGCAAATCCTTGCAGTATAAATGGTCTTCCATCATTGGCTTCCAATATGAGTAGTTGTTGGCAGTTAGCTTGAACATGTCTCCATCATGGGTGACGCTATCCTCCATCTTGAACTACACGAGCTGATGACAACCTCAAATGAACCTTTCTCTGATACCACTGTTGGGAAAAACTCCGGAATTTCCCGCTTCGTGAAGTTAAGATAGGCACTTAGGAATTAAGGTAGTAATGGGAGCACACGATTTAAATTCTCCAATATGGAGATTCTTCCACTATACAAAAGAATAGTAGGATTTACAAGAATGTTACAAAATTGTCTCACTCAATGGTGGCTCACTCAAGGTTGAGGATATGACCTTCCCAAGCTAACTCTCTTCTCTCTCAAAGAGGCTCTCTAACTCTTTAGCTTTCTCACTCTAGGAAGTGGATTCTCTCTTGCTAGGATTGCTAGGATTAGGATTGGGATAGTTAGGAAAGGAGGCTCCTACTCCTATTTATACTACTCCACCTCCATAATGAGTGGTGGAGAATATTTCTCTAGAATGATCTACATGACTATCTATTCTAGAGAATTCCAAGGAATCTCTACACCTCTCCATTCTCTTCCATATGCTTCCATACTCTTCCATAAGCTTCCAGAAGGTTCCACACATCTCTAGAATATTCCAGAGGATTCCACATTATTCCGCAAGCTTCTAGAGAGTTCTAGACTTCTCTAGGATTCTCCGCAACGTTCTAGAAAATTCTATACTTCTCTAGAAAGCTCTAGAATTTTCTAGAACCTCTCCAATTAAGTAGGGATCCCAACAGGTAGCAACCCCCTAGTAAGTTTTACTTTTAAAAATACTCAATTACCTTTACATTTTCCACTTTTTATCTCCTCTTTCACACTTTTACATCCTCTTTCAAAGTTTTTTTATACCATTCATTACTCCTATTGCTTTCCTCCTTAAAAACTGTGTCAAAGTCATAGATAACAATCTTTAAAATACGAAAAGAGTGTTGGAAAAATGTGTTAAAAATTGCATTAAATGGCCATTTTGGGGCAATTATTTGAGTGGGGTCCACTTCCGATTTGGGTCGGGTCAAAGTGGTTTCGGATTGTCCTTGTTAAGGGCTACAATTCGATATGTGGTACACTCAAAACGGATAACGGGTGAATGAGAAATTGATTCTCGAAGTTCACTCGTTGAAATGGAAAAACTGGGAAAAATGATGAGTTTCTAGTGTGTTTTATCCCACACCGAAAAACTCAAGGGATTTTCACCCCCTTATAAAGGGAAGCCTCTTTTAAGGAGTTAAGATTCCTAAAGGGAAAGGTTCTCTCTTACGCGCAGGGGGGGGGGGGGTGCCGATCAAATCCCGAAACGGAGAAGAAAAACCGCGACTTGTGTGCGCGGGCGACCTGCGGACACGAATGCCGTCCAAAAATCTATCTCTCAAGAGATACGGTTAATTTTTGTTTTCTTCCCGAACGTTTATTTTTTCCCAGAAGTGCTCCGGACAGAAGGCCTCGAACAGAAACCCTCCAAGGGGGTTCTGTTGGCTTCGGACAGAAGGCCTCGAACAGAAACCCTCCAAGGGAGTTCTGTTGGCTTCGGACAGAACCCCTCCGAGGGGTGTTCTGTTGGGGTCTTCTGTCACGCATTTCTTCCGTTACAACAATTAATGCCCAACGTTCTTATCTTTTAATGCTGCGTTAAATGGACAGCTTATGGACGATTCAATGCCCAACGGACTGGTCATTGATGTCCAACGTTCAGGTCCATTAACACCCCATTTAACACACAACAAATCCTCCTATAAATAGCTGGCATGTGCTTTGCAACAAACACACGGTTGGACAACGTACAACACTTTCCTCACGTTTTCTTGAGCTCAAAACTCTTCCAGCTATTCCCAAATTTCCTCTGCGTAGCACGAGCTTTGGCTAATTCTGCTTCATCTCCTTTCTTGTTTTTCTCTAGTCATTTTATCTAATTAATTTATTTTAATTAATTTTCTTTATTTTCCGAAACACACCCAACAATCTTAAAACGTATTTGTTGAGCTTGTATCATACGGATACAATCTTAAAACGTACTTGTTGAGTTTGTATCATACGGATACAATCTTAAAACGTATTTGCCTTGGTTGTTGTACTGCGGTAAACAATCTAAAAACGTAGTTTGTCACTTTGGTGAACGAACTTAATTTTTTGTGTTTTCGGAAAAACGTTAAAGAACGAAAATGACTTCTCAAGAAAACGAGATTGGTGTTGGGCAGAATGTTCTGAACGAAAATCACTCTGAAAGCGGAGCACCGGTGAACAATAGTTCACAACGCGGTGCATCTGCTTTGGCCAACCAAAGGGCTATCCCTATGGTGACCGTGCCAAGCAACTCTGTGGAGAAACCCGAGAAATTCAACGGGTTAAACTTCAAGAGGTGGCAGCAAAAGATGCTATTTTACCTCACTACTCTCGGTCTTGCTAGATTCTTGACCGAAGATGCGCCGGTAGCAACCGGGGGTGAGGTGGATGCGCAATCTTTCAACGCGGTTGAAGCTTGGAAGCATTCTGACTTCCTTTGCCGAAACTACGTGTTGAACGGGCTGCATGATGCTTTGTACGACGTATATAGCAAACTAGCTACGACTAAGGAGCTATGGAATGCTTTGGACCACAAATATAAAAGCGAGGATGCCGGCGCAAAGAAATTTGTTGTTGGTCGATTCCTTGACTTTAAAATGGTGGATTCGAAGACGGTCTTGAGTCAAGTTGAGGAGATGCAAATGATCTTCAACGAAATTCGAGATGAAGGAATGACGGTTAGTGAGTCATTCCAAGTGGCGTCAATTATTCATTTATTGCCGCCGGCTTGGAAGGATTTCAAGAACTACCTTAAGCATAAGCGAAAGGAAATGAACTTGGAGCAATTGATCCTCCGTCTGCGGATTGAAGAGGATAACCGGAAGAATGATGGGAAACTCCCAATCGTTCATGGCGCCAAGGCCAACGTGGTGGAGCATGCAAAAGGCTCCAAAAATAAAAATAATGGGAAGAGCAAGCTCGGTCCCAAGGGAGGCGTTTCCAAGACGAAGTTCAATGGAAAATGCTTCAATTGCAACAAGAATGGACACAAGTCCTCAGATTGCAAGGCACCACGGAAGAAGAAAGACTCCCAAGTCAATTTGGTGCAAGGTGGGCAAAAGGATGAAGACATCATCCTAGCGGCTGTGGTTACGGAAGTCAACCTCGTTGGATCCAATTCCAAGGAGTGGTTTGTAGACACCGGTGCAACCCGGCACATTTGCTCAAACCGGGAGTTATTCACAACTTTTGAGCCATCAAATGGTGAGAAAGTGTGGATGGGTAACTCGGCTCATTCCGCGGTTGAAGGCGTGGGCAAGGTGGTCCTGAAGATGACTTCGGGGAAGGAGCTGACTCTAAACCAAGTTTTGTTCGTTCCGGAAATACGCAAAAACCTGATTTCCGGTTCGTTGTTGAACAAGCATGGCTTCCGCATGGTTTTTGAGTCGGACAAACTGGTTTTGTCCAAATCGGGAATGTATGTGGGCAAGGGATATACATGTGATGGGCTTTTTAAGCTCAATGTAATGACTATTATTAATAATAATAATAAAATCCCTTCTGCTTACTTGCTTGAGTCTTCTAATGTGTGGCATGGTAGACTAGGACATGTTAATTTTAATTCTATACGTAGATTAATTAACATGGAACACATTCCTAAATTCACAATTGATGTGAAGCACAAATGTGAAGTTTGTGTAGAGGCAAAACTAACGAAAACGTCTTTCAAATCGGTTGAAAGAAAAACGGAACCACTTGAATTAATTCATAGTGACGTTTGTGATTTTAAATCAATACAAACACGTGGCGGTAATAAATATTTTATTACCTTTATCGATGATAGCACTCGCTATAGCTACGTTTATTTATTAAAAAATAAACACGAAGCAATCGATAAATTCATTCTTTATAAGAATGAAGTGGAAAACCAACTTAATCGAAGGATTAAGACGGTTAGGAGTGATCGAGGTGGTGAGTATGAAGCACCAATTGGTGACTTTTGCGCTAGTGTGGGTATAGTACACGAACGTACCGCACCCTATTCACCTCAATCAAACGGTGTTGCCGAACGAAAGAATCGCACATTGAAAGATATGATGAACGCGATGCTAGTAAGTTCGGGCTTGCCACAAAATATGTGGGGCGAAGCAATCTTGACAAGCAATTACCTTTTAAATAAGGTTCCCCGGAAAAAATATGATAAAACTCCGTACGAGTTGTGGAAAGGCAGACGGCCTTCCTATCAATATTTAAGAGTGTGGGGGTGTCTTGCTAAGGTGCTTGTACCAACACCTAAGAAAACAAAAATAGGTCCAAAAACGGTGGATTGTATTTTTATTGGGTATGCACAAAATAGTAGTGCTTATCGGTTTTTAGTGTACGATTCGAATAATCCGGATGTACATAAAAACACAATAATTGAATCAAGGAATGCTTCATTCTTTGAAGATGTATTTCCATGCAAGTCCAACGAAGGGCCTAGCACGTCAAAACGAACATTTGACGTAGCTATGGAAAATACTAGCGAGGGATCCGGAGAAGAACCCGAACCCAGACGTAGCAAACGTGCTAGAGTCGAAAAATCCTTCGGACCGGATTTTCTCACCTACCTGGTAGAATTTGAATCGGATATTCTAACATGTATGGTAGAAAATGAACCGGATTTTCTAACATGTTTGGTAGAAAATGAGCCACGGACTTATACGGAAGCCGTGACGTCTACTGAAGGTCCTATGTGGAAAGAAGCCATCAAAAGTGAGGTGGATTCTATCCTTAAAAATCACACATGGGAATTGGTTGATCTTCCTCCGGGAAATAAACCTTTGGGATCCAAGTGGATTTTTAAACGGAAAATGAAACCGGACGGTTCCATCGATAAGTATAAGGCCAGACTTGTAATCAAGGGATACAAGCAACGTGAGGGCCATGATTACTTTGACACGTATTCTCCCGTGACGAGAATAAATTCCATTAGGATGATACTAGCGATTGCCGCTTTGCGGAATTTGGAAGTTCATCAAATGGACGTAAAAACCGCTTTTCTAAATGGCGATATAGACGAAGAAATCTATATGGAACAACCCGAGGGTTTTCGTGTTCCAAGCCAAGAAAAGAAGGTGTGTAAATTAATTAAATCATTGTATGGATTGAAACAAGCCCCTAAACAGTGGCATGAAAAGTTCGATCATGCAATGTTAATTAATGGGTTTAAGATAAACGAAAGTGACAAATGCGTCTATGTGAAAAGCACGGTAGACGGCTATGTCATTTTGTGTTTATACGTGGATGATATACTCATCGTGGGTAGCAATAATCTAATGATTAATTCTACCAAAAGCATGTTAAATTCTAAATTTGACATGAAGGATATGGGGCTGGCCGATTTAATCCTTGGGATTAAAATAATTAGAGGACCTGACGGTCTAACGCTAAGCCAATCCCATTATGTTGATAAAATCCTTACTAAATTTAATAAGGATGATTATCAAGAGGCAAGGACGCCATTAGATAAAAACACTCATCTTACCAAAAATCGTGGAGAGTGCATTTCTCAAGTAGAATACGCTAGGATTATTGGAAGTTTGATGTATCTAATGAGTTGTACCAGGCCTGATATTGCCTTTGTGGTTAGTAAGCTAAGTAGATATACTAGCAACCCCGGTGATGAACACTGGAAGGCAATAATACGGGTTTTGAGGTATTTACGTAAAACCCAAAACCTTGGACTGCACTATGGAAGATATCCAGCTGTACTTGAAGGGTATAGCGACGCTAGTTGGATATCCGACATAAAGGACTCTAAGTCCACAAGTGGATATGTTTTCACTTTGGGAGGTGCAGCCGTGTCATGGAAATCCTCAAAACAAACGTTAATAGCTAGATCCACGATGGAGTCTGAGCTAATAGCATTGGATAAGTGCACTGAAGAGGCTGAATGGCTACGCCATTTTCTCGAGGATATTCCAAGTTGGGAGAAGCCTGTCCCTCCAATATGCATACATTGCGATTGTCAAGCGGCAATTGGGAGGGCACAGAGCAATCTCTACAATGGTAAAGTTTATAATATGTTCTTTATAAGGTTACTTTATTGAACTAAATGTTAGATGCTAACCTAGAACAAACCTTGAAAGGTTAGGAAAAGAAATTCGCCGGAAAACACCCATTCTAGAAGTTGTTTTCGTATCGTCGGTTAGGAGTTGAGCTAGCACCTTAAGGAGGCTATATAACACTCATTTCTAAGCAAGGAATCACTTCTCAAACTTCCTTGGCCGAAGCTTTGAGCATTGGATTGAGAAAGAAAGGTTTAAAGCTCATTTGAGGTGAGGATCGACATCTAGTTGCTTACAACTTGTAGGTTAAGTATGAGATTACCTAAATGTTTAAAGCATGTTTTCATGGATTATGATGCTTAAATATTAATAAAATATTGATATATTTGATAAGGAATGGAATTTGAAATGATTTGAGGCCATATTGATAATATGGAATTAAATGGGCTATTAATGAACTATTATGTGAAATAGGCATTTTTATTCATGTATGATTTAAGTAGATGCATAAATGAATATTTATGTATTAAGATTGGATGCTTAAGTAGCTGCCACATACCTCTAAATATGTAGGGATTTACAAAATTGAAATATTTGATTTGATAGGAATAATCTTAATAGTATTGAAATACTAGTTAATGATTATTTATAATTGTTAAAGAATTGATTCTTAGGGTTTGATTGTAAGTGATGCACTTGAATGTGATTCAAGTACCTAAATTGATTTATAAAGGAGCTAAGATCATGTTATGGACAGTCCTTAAGGATGTGTCAAAGTAGTTTATTGATATGTCAATTCTAGGCATATTTTTGCTTAGGAATTGAACTTTGGTGCATGATGATGTAATAGAGCCGAGCTCTAGAATGCATGGCGAGGTGATAGACTTGTAGTGTATGATTTGTATAGCTAGATACGAGCTCTAGGGCTTGCATGGTGATGTCACAGAGTCGAGCTCTAGAATGCAAAGTGAGGTATGTAACACCCTGGCCCCGCAGGCCCCGAGGTAATTAATTCTGACCTTTAATAATGTCCTCACAAACCACCACGAGCCTTTGCCGCGCACTTTGTCCTCATTCGTGCGCGCCCTGAGAAACTTCGCAGGGGGTAACCCATCCTAAGACTACTGCCTTGCAAGCACGCTTAACTTTAAAGTTCTTAGTTGATGAGCTCCCTTAAAAGGAGATGCACCTCTATTGGTATGACTAATACTATTAATCCTCTTAAATTAATCTCGGGTATCACAATCACCCCCACTTAGGATCGCAACGTCCTCGTTGCGCCCTTAAACCAATCTCAATCAAACCCCAGAATCTTTTCCCCTGCTAAGTGTATGCCCGATATCTAACGGATCAGCACACGGTCGCAGGGTTGCTCTGATACCATTTGTAATACCCCGGCCCCGCAGGCCCCAAGGTAATTACTTCTGACCTCTAGTACTGTCCTCACAAACCACCACGAGCCTTTACCGCACACTTTGTCCTCACTCGTGCGCGCTCTGAGAAACTTCCCAGGGGGTCACCCATCCTACGACTACTCCCTTGCAAGCATGCTTAACTTTGGAGTTCTTAGTTGATGAGCTCCCTTAAAAGGAGATGCACCTCTGTTGGTATGAGTAATACTGTTAATCCTCTTAAATTAATCTCGGGTATTACAAGGTATTTGACCTAAGGGATATGAATTGCATGGTGATGTAATAGAGTCGAGTTCTAGAATGCAATGAAATATATTAGGGGTGGACTCTATGAGTTGTCATGATTGTTGGTCATGGGGAATGAGAATGGTGATTTATAAATGAACATGGGCCCACATGCCAACTACTTGTTGGTCATGGGGTAACTTGGGGTTACAACACATATTGTACTATCACCCTATTTGAGAGTCTTGTGTTTGAAATACTTGTTGTATATCTATTAGATGTCATCCACACCTGTATTTTATAGCCCTATAGAGTATTGATCCCCTTCGGGGTGCATCCCACCACAAATTTCACGTTGAGGCTAGAGCTTGCTTCCTGTGCTCATTGCTCGAGTGATTGCTCCAGAGAGAAGTCGTGGTTCGTGCTTCTTCCATTCTCTTTTGAACAATAATAAACTCGCTCATAGATATTTTACTATAGAGCTTGTGTGCTCATGATTCGCCCTGTGTGGCATTTGTTTTAAACTATGTTTTCCGTTGTGTAATGAATTGCTTATTATGTTTGTTTATGTATGACTTATGTGTGAATGATATTCGAGACGCCTTGTATAATACGGATGTGTTTAACTATGGTTGACTATTCGTATTGTACGGTGGGTTGTTGACATGTCCGGGTAGGTCCAGGGGCGTGACAATGAACCTGTTTGTCATTTTGGTGCCATTTTCTATGAGTTTTGGTGATTTTCGGACTTGGGAGAGGATTTTCGAACTCGGGGTGGATGGGGTTAGGGTTTTGTGATTTGGGAGTTTTGAGTGGGATATTTGAGGTGGTAGGGTGGAAGATGGTGTTGAGGAAATTAAAAAAGAGTTTAATTTAAGGATCTCGGTAAGGGATAGTTGAGATTTTGGAGTTTGAAGCTTTGGTTATGGGGGTTTTTGGGGTTTGAGTTCGAAACTGGAGAAGGAGAATGGGGAGGGTGATGGGCTAACTGACCTGGTATAGTCCATGAAACGCGTATAACCGATCGGGTATAATGGGTTACCCGGTCGGCTTTGTGTTTTTCGGGTGGCAGTGGCTTCAGAAAAAATATCATAAAAGTATAATAAAAATTTTCCAATGCATATACTATATGTACTTAACTAATCTAAGCATAATTTTTTGTATAATCAATGTTTTGTGTATGATATGGGCAGGTATACATAATTTTTATTTTTTATATCATTGAGTAGCTAGGAAGATTGTATAAAGGTGTTAGTGACATCTAGTGATGAAGGGACAATTAAGCTTATAAGTTATAAGAAGAAATTCCACTTATGGTCCTTCAAGTTTTGCACCAATTCCACAATTAGTCCTCGTCTTTCATTTTATCCATTTTTGGTACCTGACTATTGTTTTCTTGACCATATATAGTCCTTTTCCGATAGTAAAAATGCTCAGAAATGGACAACAAATGGTCAAGAAAACAATAGTAAGGTACCAAAAATGGATAAAGTGAAAGGCGAGGACTAAATATGGAAATGACACAAAACTCGGAGGACCTAAAGTGGAATTAATTCTAAGTTATAACTTCACATTAAGAAAGATTTGTAAAATCTAATCATACTTGTGATGTCTAAACACCCATGAAATATTGAGTCAATATGCACCAAATTGTAAGTTTTATACGCCTCAAGCAAGTTATAACTTTTTTCTTGAGTTCCCCCTCTCTATCTGGCTATCAATATTTTAATGGTGAATTAATGATAAGAAATAGAAAGCTCAACTATGAAGTTATTGTGATTTATTTTAATTGTTTTTTCTGTTCATGTCTCTATTATGTATGTTTAAAAACTTTGGTGCCCCGACCTCCCTTCATTTTAAAAAACATTTATTATGTGTGGGTTTGGTGCTGTATTTACTAAATTGTTGTAATTTCCTAGGTTATAAGATAATCATATTTTCTAGGATATGCACTTCAGTGGATGTTATGGACCTTAACAGAATGTCAAAGCCAGTAAGTTGATGCCCCCAATGAAATTACAATTCTCCTAGCTATCTATGTTTTGCTTTTCTTGGGACATATGCCTTATAGGTTTTTTATATGATTGTATTCTTTGATCTCCATGGGACAGTTCTATTTTGTTTCCATATATTGGTTTCCAAAGTTTAGTAGCGAAGACATGGTTGTGGATTCAAAATTTGTTGCTATTGTTGATGGTGGTTAAATTTATCAGATTTTGATAAGTAATGATGCATTGAAATATCCACTCAAAAGGACTTTACGTATTGGTATAAAATTGATATGGAAAGTCAATTTTTTTATATAAAATTGCACACTTTCAATAAGGGTTATGAATCAACTGACATTAAATTATTTTCATGTCGGTCCTGTGAGCCGTTATTAAATGGAGCGAGATTCCATAACTGTTGAATCTATGTCAGTTCGCCAACTGACATAAAAGGCTGTTTTTAACCCGACACAAAAAGCGAATTTTCCACTAGTGTCCGCATAAGAATAGTCTTCGGTTTTATTAAAAAAAGGATGACACGGTTGATTATGTCTTAATAGATCTTTTGATAAAGTGTTTGATTGCAGAACACGGTTTGAAAAGGTCTACTTATGTGAGCTAGAATGGTGGTCGATTCACCAAGTTTAAGGTTTTACTTGTTGGAGTTTATGAATGGATATGGACACAAGGCCGTTAATTGTGTCCAATTTCCAAGTGAAATTGTATAGAGATTTATGTGTGTAATATCTTCAGTATTTCAAAGATGTTATATAGTTCAAAGCTTAGTCTACTATTATGATCCGAAATTTTGTACAGAATATTGCACTAAATGAAAGTTCAATCTTTACGACACTTTCAATTATGCATAAGTCTTGATAAGTGGTCTATTTGGCAAGAATTGAGTGTTATTTATTTCAAATGGAGGAGGATTATTGGAATTTATTGAGAAATATGACTCAAGTGTTCACTTTGATCCTTGTTAATATTGTTTTAATTGAGTGTTGTGGTCTTGTGGAGACGTGGAGTTCTAATTAAAACAATATTAGAGAATAATTACAAATATTATTATTTGTTAAGATGTGTACGATACTTTTCTTTATGATTAAGTAAATCATATCTTAATAATAATAATCATCATTTTCATTTACCCCAGTGTCGCAAAGGCTCCCACCTACGGTGGGGTAAGGGGGAGGGGGTCGGATGTACGCAGTCTTACCCCTGTACTAAAGCACAAAGAGACTGTTTCCGGATGACCCATAGTGAAAATCTCGTCCAAAATTGCATGGACTGACTGCTGCTTCATAACAAAGAAGCGCAGACAGTTTAGTGAGTCATTTTGCTTTATTCCATCATAATCTCAAGCCAAAAAATAATGAATCTTTGGCTCCATTGCAAATGATGGAAAAATATCTTAATAATAATAATGATAATAATAATTGTAATTGGCATGATGGTTGGAATGGTCATGTTCAATCGTAATGTTCAAAATTTTAGATTAAAATTTAAAAAACATCCATTATGGTCATTTACGTACATAATGGTAAAATAATCAAAAAGTTTATTTTGAATTGAAAAGCCATGATGTTTCAAACCATCACAAACATTTGGAAAAGCCTGCGATGCTTTATTCGAACTTTGCATCCTTATCAGACTTCTCCTAATTGTCTATAAGTAGAATTGAACACGCACTACTACGAGAATGATATACCACGTCACACATTTCACGTCGGTTATTTAAAAACCGTCGTTATAAGGGATATACGGAGAATTTCACGTCAGTTGTCAAGCAAACTGACGTTGTATATTTTGCTGTAAAAAATGTTTTATTCAACGGCCTTACAATTCTTTTTGCCCGCGTGCTGGTGTAAAATCCCCTTTATCCCCCTTTACGATTTAATTTCTAAACCCGGTACCCTAGTTGCAAAATTATACGACGGCCTCATCCTCTCCTTCCTCAAACTTCTCTGAATCTCTGAGAAAGCATCTCTGCTCAAACGTAACCGACCTCCTCTGTGATAACATCTCTGCGCTAACCGGATCCTCTGCGATAACTTACGGCAAAACAGCGTTGCCTTATCTTCTTCTTGCTATGTTCCTCAAACTTCTCTGAGAAAGCATCTCCGCTCAAACGTAACTTGCCTTTGTGATAACATCTCTGCGCCAATAGGCTCGTCTGCGAAAACATCTCCACCTACATAGAAGCTTCTTTTATCTGCTCGGCATAAGCGAGTAAGCCTCTTTTCTCCGCTTAATTTATCAATCTGATGTCTTCCTCTTTTGATTCAATAGCTTCTTGTAGGTTACAGGACAATCTCTTTACTTCTTGCCCCTCCAGCTCCAGCTCCAGCTCCAGGATTTCTTCATCTACGGACTACGGTATTTTGCACCTATTTTATGTGACTTATATAGTACTTTATATTGTATTTTAAAAACATTATGTGTGTGAAGTTGCGATTAACTTGTTGTATTGTTGTTAATTGTGATTCATAAGCTGCGTTTATTGTTTATAGTTAAACTGCAAATTATAACTAAAAAATAGTTGAATTGCAAATTTTTATATGTAATACAGTGGGTGGTCTGAAGAACAGGTTGTTTGAATAAGCTTTCCTTTTTCTTTACAAGGCTGGTAAATAAAGTTGTAGTTGAAAAGATGTGTTGGTTTGTAGGTATTAGATAATACATTCAATGGCAATTTGAATGGAAAACGATGGTGCTTTATAAATAAGAAAAAGTGACCTCCATATGAGTACTGAAACTTTAATTTTATCTATTCCATATTATTAAGTATAGGAATATTTATAATTAAATAGCGTATTCCTATTTAGAATACGTTATCTTAATTTAGAATAAGTTGCTTATTCAATGTTGACTCAGAGATGAGGGCTCAGCCTCTGTTTTGTTTGCAAAGGATGCATTTGTCGATTATTAATTACATTGCATGTCTAAATTCTACTACAGTTACAACTTCAATTGGATACGACTTTAATGAACATTAGCTATACACATGTATGAATAAAATGAATAAAAAATAATGACAAATGTATGAATAAAATGAAGGTTGTGGACGCCCAGTAATATTTATTCATTGACTACATATTCCCATATGAAACACACATTTATTTAAATAGAATATAAGGTAACTTTTAGTCTCATTTAGGAAATACTACGGAGTATAAAATATGGACTCCTATATTTAGAAATTTAATCATATTTTAGTTCTATTTAAGGCGATTTCTTTTTAATTAATCGTCATACTATGCTAAGAAAAGTATGATGACCATATTAAAGACGATGGTGTAAAGTTGTAATCCGAACTTTGGACTCCATGTGAGAGCGAAAATAGATGAAGCTGCCGAATGAGCAGTGGCGCCATATGTAGAACCTTTTTTACCGCGACCCTTCGCCGACACCTCCGTAAACATGCCAGCGATGAATAGGAACATGAGGATGACTACTTTCGTAAATTTCTTAGTTGCTGAGAAACAACTTAGAGTCTTTGTCTCCATGATTATCGTACGTACTAATAACTATCTATATGAACACCTTCAAAAAGTCAATTAATACAATAATCTATTGATGATCGAGTATATATTGATGTACAGAGAATTATACGTAGTACGAAATAACTATATATACTTCATACTTGATGGAATGACTTTGACACGAAGTTATTTACACATTACATGTGCAGTTACGTACTTGTATGGAATTACTTCCACGTGAAGAATTGATGTTAGCCGGATTAGAGTAAAAAAAGGAGAAATTGTCCTAAAAAGAATTGATGGTACTTTAAGATATCATACTTTTGTTCACAGGGACCAATCAAAATGATGTAGTTTAAATCATAATGATTTGAACCAATCAAGTGAGTGGTAGGTACGGTACCTCATTTTTTAAATGAGTACCGGAGTTGTCGCCTTAAAATATACACCGTTCGTAGTACTTCATGTATGGTTAAATTTTGATAGTGACAACGGCAACGAATGACGGTGGGTTTCCTTCGACCGGTGGTGATCTAGCTGAGGTAGCCTGTCTGACAACTAGCGGCGATGTGACAGTCCGGTGACCAAGTTTCACCCCATCCATTGTATTTTTCCCATCACAAATTATTACTCTTGTTAACAAAATTTAAATATTAATTCCAATATTTACACTTTGAGTATAAGAAATAAACATTGATTCCATGTAAATAATAAAAACAAGGAGTTTAATTGCTCAATTACTTTACATAAATAGTGAATATGTTTTGTTTTTAATATTAAGGCCATAAAACATTTTTTGCAAAATCACTTATATGGCAAAAAAAATCTTTTGTTGCAAAAGACAATGTTTTTTTGTTTCAATAGCAGGGGTTTATTTTGTGATGCAACTCATGTTATGGAGAATGTAACTCGCATTGATGGAAAATCTAATTTAGGTGTATGCAAAATGTAACTTGTTGAATTGAGGCAAGTTCAAATGTAACTCGCGCATAAAAAGATGCAACTAACGCACATAAATATGTAACTCGCGCAAAAGAAGATGCAACTCCATATACTATCAAATGTAAACGGTAAATTGCCTTCCGGGACTTAAAAAAACGTAAACAATGAAACCAAGAAGTCTAATTGCTCAATTAATTTACGTAAATAGTGAATATGTTTTGTTTTTAATTTTAAGGGCATAAAAATGTTTTTTACAATTTTTTTTGCCAAAAAAGTATCACATATTTCTTTTGCCAAAAAAACAGTTTTTGAAAATAAATCATTTTTCCATAAACTCGTATTATGGAAAATGTAACTCGTGTTATTGAAAAATCTAACCTAGCTAGGTGTATGCAAAATGTAACTTGTTGAGTCAAGTTCAAATGTATCCCGACCTTCATCCCAAAACCTTCGGGTTTTGGATCATCACCAGGTCCAAAAAAATATGTACTTCACGCATATAAAGACACAACTCGTGCATAATATGATTTAATTTCATATACTATCAAATATGATTTAATATGACTTAAAAATACTAAATACATATAAAAGATGTTAGAAATATATTATAGGAAAAGTTGTATGAATATAAAAAAATTACAAAAAAGTATGAATATGAAATGTAATATAGTTATTCTTTTAGATTCATAATACAAGAAAAGTGTATAATACAAAAAAGTATTACAAAAAAATGTATGATTAAAAAAATATTACTGAAATAAAAATAGTGTATGAATGTGAAATGTAATATACTTATTTATTTAGATTAATATTTTTTTGTTATGAATTGATAAAGAATAAAAATATAGATTGAGTTGTAATTTAAGTTGAAGATAAAGAAAAGTAAAACTGCAATTACATTTTTAGTATTTGATGGAGAAGAAAAAAGAATTGTCGAAAAAGAAAATATAGAAAAATAAGCAAAGAGAAAAGGAAATATGTAGGTAGCATGGAAGTAAAATAAAGGAGTAGTGAGATCGGCACACCATGTGTCTGATCCCACGGTATAATTTGTGAATTGACAAATAAAATTAAAGAACCTTTCAATAACTAAAAGTAAAAAAATATGATAGAGCATTATATTCTACTGCTAAAACATGTTCACCTCAAAAACAACAAAATATATATTCTTTATAAGATTTCTTATTAAAAAAAAATAACTATTACATTAATTTCTTATCTCTTAGGGAGTATCTCTTGATTGACGCAACCACACAAGTAGAGAACAATAAAAACCAAATGCAAAAAATTATTATTGAATTTGTCGGGTCATTTTAGATTATTAATTAATTGATAGTTGATGATAAATATACTTTTAAATTTATAATATACAAAAAGTTATGACACCCCATCCTTGAGGGCCCCAGAACCGTACAGAATGGCCAATTATTATAGAGAAAGTAAATTGAGCTTTAATAACACAATAACGAAAAAATAGCGAGATTCCTTCCTAAATCACTTCTTAGAGTTGAACCCAAAACTCATTCCTTGTAACATTCTCTTCCTATCAGGTGAGCTGCGCCCCCAATAACATACAATAATTTATTCGATCTTAAAGTTATAGATATGATGCTTGTTACCTATTTTTCGTATGAAATTGGATTGGGGTGACAAGCATTTTGTCGTAGCGCGTCAAAATAAATCCAATACTAACACTTATACGTAGTATAGCGTAATAGAGTTCGTATCCACATGGAAAGGAATACTTTTCTTTTTATGAACTAGTAAATAAAAGGGGGGGGGGGGGTTCGGTTTTAATGATTTAATTTAATTAAACACTAAGATGAACAACTTATATGTGATTTAATCCAAAGATAAAAAGAACTTGGCTTTGCTACTTTCCACTTGTTGATATATTTAGTCGATCTTTGTTATATCTATAACTTAACCCCTCTCGAATACTCAATCGAGGAGTATCTCCAATTCATTGAGGGTAATTATTAACAACGACCGTTCATTAATAACTCTTACTATTAATCAAATATAGAACAACGCTTTATACCGATTTAATAGTAGCATTTAATCTGATAGTCCCTAATGCTTAAGAATCAAACAACCATAACAGATAAAGGAGAAGCAGATAGAAAGATATGAGATGAAAACCAAATCTGGTATACCGTGAACTTGGCTGCTGCTCTCCCTCGAGAAGGAGAGCAGCGTAAAACCTACTCTCTATCTCGCCTCTTGCACTCTCAAGCCTTAGGGTACGTTCCCATAAGTTAGCCTCCTTTTATAGGAGAGGATGGCTAACTTATGGGTTACAAAGAAGCTAACGGAGTGATATACATTTGTGGTCCATATTACACGTTTAACTAATAACTACACAAATACAAAGATATTTAATTAGATTGGACACCATAACATATTCCTAACATAATCTTTCTAACTCCTTGATGAAATCAATTGAGATTGATATCCTCAACACAACGGTTTCGGTTTAACCAACAAAATTAATCCCTCTTAAGTCTATTAACCACAATCATGCATTAATAAACCGAAGTTACTTACTTGCGAAACCATCGACGATTAACCATCGGTTCGTTGATCGTTTCTAGTCATAATTAATATTGAGATGTTGACTAATTGTCATCTTAGCAACACTCCCCAACATTAATATAGAGATAGATTAAGGGAAGAATTAATATTCAAGGAGAGAACTTAAGAAAATAACTCACAACTTTAATAATCAACAAGCTTCAAGAGCAAAACCAAGAAATGGACACTATAACAAAATTGACCTTTTGTAACATTTGTTTTGTAACACTTTTATTTTTGTTACATATGGTATCAACGGTTAACATTATGCAACAATTGTATAAAAATGTTGCAAAACGTCTAAATTGTTCAAATTATGCAACACTTATTACGTATTGTTACAATTATCACGTATTATGTAACATTTATTTTCAATGTCTTGCAAAAAACAATAAATGTATATATGTTATTATAATAGATGAGCCCTATGCAAGTTCTCGCGGGTCTTGAAGACTTGCAACTGACTCAAAAAGTGCGTCTGTGTCCTAGAAAATTTCAAAACATTTGGGAGTGAGTAACTAGACACGACATGATCAATGAAGGTTCAGTGGCATGGGGCTGAGGCCACTGTAGTCAGTATCACTTGCCTCAGAAGGAGACAATAATGAGAGATGCGGTTACCCGTGAAATATGATTAAACACTTGTCTGTTGGGAGACAAATGAGGGGTCTTGGGTAGGGTTAAGCATGCACTGTTCAAGATGCAGTGACTTCTACCCGGGATCTGATTAAATCAGTCCCGAACCTATGGGATAGTCCAGAGTATTTGAGTGGCTAGGAGTAAATGTTCACTTCATAACAGGTAGTTGAGATATCAGACTCATCATTGATTAAGATGCAGTGATTATAATTTTCTTGCTCACTTGAGCCTTCTTCTTCTTAACGCTCATAATGTTCACTCACTCACTCACTCACTTACTCTCGCCTTTGTCCCTTGGGTAAGCTTAGTTGGGTTTACTAAGCCATAGGCACATGATCTCTCATTTGTTTCTTGATTTTCTCTCTGTACTCCCCCTCATCTGGAGCACTCTGTATGCTTTGTCATTGTTAGGCATCGGGGAGGAGAACATTGAACACTCCCCCTAAAATGTTGCATCCTTGGAGTGATTCCTTGCTTTGTCAGTGTAAGGTGCCAGGAGGAGAAAACTGAAACTCCCCTTCAGAATGTACAAGGATTGATTGCTCATAGCTTGAGATACTCGTCATGTGTGTGGAGAAATCTGAACAGGTACCACACATGACGGTTTCCCTAAGCTCATCATTTAGGATTTCAGCATATTGATGATCACACAATGTTGATGAGTTAGGGGAGGCTTCAGTAGTTGATTGTTGTAGAATGATCGTTGATGCGAGGTTGATTGAATTATCTACGATTTTCGGACCTCTACAGTGTAGTTTAGAAAAGCTTTGACCTTAGGTTTGACTTTGGAAGAATTTGAACAGATTTGCCTAAATTGTGACCTTGACATCAGTGATTGACAATGTTTGTCAGAAAACGAACGATTTGGCCCTCAAGAACTGTGAGTGAGGACGCGTGAAAGGACTTGATAAAATGATCCTAAGAAAGGACTTCAAAATTAATGAAAAAGTCCTATTATTCCAATCAAGCCTTTGTTTATTACCGGGAAAACTAAGGTCTCAGTGGAGTGGACTACTCAAAGTGGTCAAAACATATCCACACGGGGCTGTGGAGATTCAAGAACTTAGGACGAGAGAGATACTAAAGGTGAACGAACAAAGACTCAAACCCTTCTTCGAGGGGTTTTAAGCCAAATACGTGGATAACGTAAACCTCGTTGAACCGGTCTATGAAGAATTAGCAAATAAAGGGATATCGTCGAGCCACGACGTTAAACAAAGTGCTTCTTGAGAGGCAACCCATGCACGATATGCTTTCATTTATCATTTTATTCATTTGAGTGTGTGTGAGAGAGCACCTTTTCATTTAAAAAATGAATTTCGGATTGAAGGCCTGGGACACATACCCGGCCGAGTATCTCCATACACTCGGTCGAGTACAAGGTACAAACTTAATACCCGCAAGCAACACGCGGTTAGGGGAAGGCAATAATTTTCAAAACAAAGCATACCTGGTCGGGTATCTGTATATACCCGATCGGGTATAAGCATAAAAAAGCCACCCCTGGTGAGCAAAACGCGAACGGGTAAACCACCTTACCCGAGCATGTTCTAAGAAAACAAAATCCTCGGGCAACTAGAATGCAAAATCTTACCGAGTAAACACACCTGCCCAACCAGGTATTTTAAAAAATAAATATTTCAAAAACGAACAGTTGCCTGATCGGGGGTACCTCATTATACCCGACCGGGTATACGCTCACAGAAGTCATTGCCACCCGAAAAACATGACATGCACTTTGTCGTGGTGTGCACTCAAAATAAATATCCATACAACAATTATGCGTAGTATAATGAAGTAAGGTTCGTATCCACAGGGAAAGGAATATTTCTCTTTATTTAAATAGTAACAAGGGGGTTTTATGATTGTTGATGAACTTAAATGTATTTAATCACTAAGACGAACGACTTATGTGTTTTGGTTAATAGAGACGAAGACTTGGTTTTGCTTTTATCCACTTAATGAAATGTTCGTCGATCCCGGTTATATCTTTAACTATCTTCCTCTCGAATACTCAATCGAGGAGTATATCCATTTCATCGAGGGTAG